>CM030877.1:1971555-2085897 GCA_018132145.1 Boehmeria nivea var. tenacissima
TTATAGTCACTTAGGAGCAAAAAATTCCCTTTAAAGGTTATATTTCGGTAAAATTAGTTATAAGGACTTTGTTTTTACGAAAAATAACTTTTTAAAGCTTTATGGATCTCCAAATGAGTACCTAAGACTTATTATAATATATTATTTGTTCAAATACTCATTTGGGATAAAAACAACTTGGCAAGAGTCTCTTCGGATCCAAGAAAGCCCTTTAAAGAATATATTTCTCAAAACTAGTTATAAGGGCTTTCTTTTTGCGCAAAGTGACTTTTTAAGGCTTGTTGAAGCTCCAAATGAGTCCATAATACTTATAATAGCATATTATATGTTCAAATACTCGGTTGGCATCGAAACAACTTTGTTAAAGTCACTTCAGAGCAAAAAAAAGCCCATTAAAGATTATATCTCGGCAAAACTAGTTTTAAGGACTTTGTTTTTACGCCAAGTGACTTTTTGAAGCTTGTTGGGTCTACCAAAGAGTATATAAGACTTATTATTACATATTATATGCTTAAATACTAAGTAGAGTTCAAAACAACTTTGTTAGAGTCACTTCGGAGCCAAAAATTCCCTTTTTAGGCTACATTTCGACAAAACCAGTTCTAAGGACTTTGTTTTTCTGGAAAGTGACTTTTTAAGGCTTGTTGGATCTACAAATAAGTACCTAACACTTATTATAATACATTATATGTTCAAATGCTCATTTTAGATCGAAACAACTTTGCTAGAGTCACTTCGGAACCCAAAAAGCCCTTTAAAGGCTATTATTCGATAAAACTAGTTATAAGGACTTTGTTTTTCTGCAAAGTGACTTTTTAAAAGCTTGTTGGAGCTCCAAATGAGTGATTTAAACTTATTATAATATATTATATGTCCAAATACTCATTTAGTATTAAGACAACTTTGCTAGAGCCACTTCGGAGCCCAAAAAGCCCTCTAAAGGCTATATTTCGGGAAAACTAGTTATAAGGATTTTGTTTTTGCGCAAAGAGACTTTTTAAAGCTCGTTGGAGCTCCAAATGAGTCATTTAGACTTATTATAATATATTATATGTTAAAATACTCATTAAGGAGCAAAACAACTTTGCTGGAGTCCTTTCGGAGGCAAAAAAGCCCCTTAAACGCTATATTTCATAAAACTATTTATAAGGACATTGATTTTGCACAAAGTGACTTTTTAAGGCTTGTTGGAGATCCAAATAAGTCCTTATGACTTATTATAATATATTATTTGCTCTAATACTCATTTGGGATCAAAACAACTTTGCTAGACTCACTTCGGAGCCAAAAAAGCCCTTTATAGGCTATACTTCGACAAAACTATTTATAAGGACTTTCTTATTTCGCGAAGTGACTTTTTAAGGCTTGTTGAAGCTCTAGATGAGTCCCTAATACTTATTATAATATATTATATCTTCAAATGAGTACATAATTCTTATTATAATATATTATATGTTCAAATACTCAATAGGGTTGAAAACAACTTTGTTAGAGTCACTTCGGAACAAAAATTTCCCTTAAAGGGCTGTATTTCGGCAAAACTAGTTATAAGGACTTTCTTTTTACGAAAAGTGACTTTCTAAGACTTGTTGTATCTCCAAATGAGTACCTAAGATATATTACAATATACTATATGTTCAAATACTCATTTGGATGAAAACAACTCTGCTATAGTCACTTCGGAGCTAAAAAAGCCCTTTAAATGCAATATTTCGTCAAAACTAGTTATAAGGACATTCTTTTTGTGCAAAGTGACTTTTTAAGGCTTGTTGGTTCTACAAATAAGTCCTTTATACTCATTATAATATATTATATGTTCAAATACTCATTTAGGATCAAAATAACTTTCGTAGAGAGACTTCGGAGCCAAAAACACTCTTTAAAGGCTATATTTAAGCAAAACTAGTTATAATGACTTTGTTTTTGCGCAAAGTGACTTTTTAAGGCATGTTGGGGATCCAAATGAGTCCTTTAGACTTATTATAATATATTATATGTTCAAATACTAATTTTGGATAAAAACAACTTTACTAGAGTCACTTCAGAGACAAAAAAAAGCCCTTTAAGCGCTAATTTTCAGCAAAACTAGTTCTAAGGACTTTGTTTTTACGCAAAGCGATATTTTAAGGCTTGTTGGAGCACCAAATGAGTCCCTAATATTTATTACAATATATTATATGTTGAAATACTCAGTATGGTTCAAAACAACTTTGTTAGAGTCGCTTCAGAGCCAAAAAAGCCCTTTAAAGGCTGTATTTCAGCAGAAATAGTTATAAGGACTTTGTTTTTACGCAAAGTGACTTTTAAGGCTTGTTGGAGCTCCAAATGAGTCCTTTAGACTTATTATAACATATTATACGTTAAAATACTCATTTGGAATCAAAACAACTTTGCTAGAGTCACTTCGGAGGAAAAAAAAAGGAATTTAAACGCTATAATTCAGCAAAACTAGTTATAAGAACTTTACTTTTGCGTAAAGTGACATTTTAGGCTTGTTGGAGCACCAATGAGTCCCCTAATATTTACTATAATATATTATATGTTCAAATACTCAGTAGGGTTCAAAACAACCTTGTTAGAGTCACTTCCAAACCAAAAAAATAAAACTAGTTACAAGGATATTGTTTTTGCGCAAAGTGACTTTTAAGGTTTGTTGGTTCTCCAAATAAGTCCTTTAGACTTATGATAATATATTATATGTTCAAACACTAATTTAGGATCAAAACAACTTTGCTAGACTTATGATAATCACTTCGCAGCCAAAGAAAGCCCTTTAAAGGCTATATTTCGACAAAAGTAGTTATAAGGACTTTGTTTTTGCTAGAAGTGAATTTTTAAGGCTTATTGAAGCTCCAAATGAGTCCCTAATACTTATTATAATATATTGTATCTTTAAATACTCGGTTGCCATTAAAACCACTTTGCTAGAGTCACTTCAGAGCTAAAAAGCCATTCAAATGATATATTTGGACTAAACTAGTTATAAGGACTTTCTTTTTGCGCAAAATGACTTTTTAAAGCTTGTTGGACCTCCAAATGAGTACATAATTCTTATTATAGTATCTTATATGTTGAAATACTCAGTATGGTTCAAAACAATTTTGTTAGAGTCACTTCGGAGTAAAAAATTCCCTTTAAAGCCTATATTTCGGCAAAATTAGTTGTACGGACAATCTTTTTATGGATATTGACTTTTTAAGGCTTGTTGTATCTCCAAATGAGTACTTAAGACTTATTATAATATATTATATGTTTAAATACTCATTTGGGATCAAAACAACTTTCCTAGAGTCACTTCGGAGCCCAAAAAGCCCTTTAAAGGCTATATTTCGACAAAACTAGTTATAAGGAATTTGTTTTTATGCAAAGTGAATTCTTAAGTCTTGTTTGAGCTCCAAATTAGTCCTTTAGACTTATTATAATATATTATACGTCCAAATACTCAATTAGGATCAAAAAAACTTTGCTAGAGTCACTTCGGAGCTAAAAAAGCCCTTTAAACGCTATATTTCGGCAAAACTAGTTATAAGTACTTTATTTTTGCGGAATGTAACTTTTAAGGCTTCTTGGAGATCTAAATGATTTATTTATACGTATTATAATATATTATATGCTCAAATACTTATTTGGGATCAAACCAAAGGCTATATGTTGACAAAACTAGTTATAAGGACTTTGTTTTAGCGTGATAGACTTTTTAAGGCTTGCCAAAGATCTAAATAAGTCCCTAATACTGATTATAATATATTATATCTCCAAATACACAGTAGGGTTCAAAACAACATTGTTAGAGTCACTTCGGAGCCAAAAATTCCCTCTAAAGGCTATATTTCGACAAAGCTAGTTATAAGGACTTTCCTTTTACGGAAAGTGACTTTTTAAGGCTTTTTGTATCTCCAAATGAGTACCGAAGACTGTTTATAATATATTATATGTTTAAATACTCATATGGGATCAAAACAACTTTGCTATAGTCACTTCGGTGCCTAAAAAGCCCTTTTAAGGCTATATTTTGGCAAAACTAGTTATAAGGACTTTGTTTTTGCGCAAAGTGACTTTTTGAGGCTTGTTGGAGCTGCACATGAGTCAATTAGACTTACTATAATATATTATATGTTCAAATACTCATTTGGCATCAAAACAACTTTGCTAGTGTCACTTTGGAGACGAAAAAGCCCTTCATATGCTATATTTCAGCAAAACTAATTATAAGGACTTTGATTTTTTTAAAGTGACCTTTTAAGGCTTGTTGGAGCTCCAAATAAGTCCTTTAGACTTATTATAATATATTATATGTTCAAATACTAATTTGGAATCGAAACAACTTGGCTAGAGTCACTTCAGAACCAAAAAATCCCTTTAAAGGCTATATTTCGAGAAAACTAGTTTTAAGGACTTTTTTTTGTGCGAAGTGAGTTTTTAAGGCTTGTTGAAGCTCCAAATGAGTCCCTAATACTTATTATAAAAAATTATATCTTCAAATACTAAGTTGCCATAAAAATCACTTTGCTAGAGTCACTACGGATCCAAAAAAGCCTTTGAAATGCTATATTTCGGCTAAACTAGTTATAAGGACTTTGCTTTTGCACAAAGTGACTTTTTAAGGCTTGTTGGATCTCCAAATGAGTACATAATTCTTAATATAACATATTATATGTTCAAATACTCAGTAGGGTTCAAAACGACTTTGTTAGAGTCACTTCGGAGCCAAAAATTCTCTTGAAAGGTTATATTTCGCCAAAACTAGTTATAAGGACTTTCTTTTTACGGAAAGTGACATTTTAAGGCTTGTTGGAGCTCCAAATGAGTCCTTTGGACTTATTGTAATATATTATATGTTGAAAAACTCATCTAGACCAAAATAACTTTGCTGGATTCACTTCGGAGCAAAAAAAGCCCTTTGAAGGCTATACTTCGACAAAACTAGTTATAAGGACTTTGTTTTTACGCAAGATGATTTTTTAAGGCTTTTGGAGCTCCAAATGAGTCCTGTAAACTTATCATAATATAATATATGTTCAAATACTCATGTTGTATGAAAATAACTTTGCTGGAGTCACTTTGGAGATAAAAAAACGCTTTTAAACGCTATATTTCCACAAACCTAATTATAATTACTTTGTTTTTGTGCAAAGTGACAGTTTAAGGCTTGTTGGAGCACCAAATGAGTCCCTAATATTTATTACATTATGTTATATGTTCAAATACTCAGTAGGGTTCAAAACAACTTCGTTAGAGTCACTTTGAATCTAAAAAAGCTAGTTAAAGGCTATATTTCGGCAAAACTATTTATAAGGAAATTATTTTTACGCAATGTGACTTTTTAAGGCTTGTTGGAGCTCCAAGTGAGTCCTTTAGACTTATTATAATATGGTATAAGTTAAAATACTCATTTGGGATCAAAACAACTTTGCTAGAGTCACTTCCGGGAAAAAAAAAAGCCCTTTAAACGCTATATTGAAGCAAAACTAGTTATAAGGACATTGTTTTTGAGAAAAGTGACTTTTAAGGCTTGTTGGAGCTTCAAATAAGTCCTTTACACTTATTATAACATATTATGTATTCAAATACTCATTTAGGATCAAAACAACTTTGCTAGAGTCCCTTCGGTGTCAAAAAAGCCCTCTAAAGGCTATATTTCGGCAATACTAGTTATAAGGACTTTGTTTTGTCGCAAAGTGTCTTTTTAAGGCTTGTTGGATCTCCAAATGAGTACATAAGACTTATTATAATATATTATGTATTCAAATACTCAGTAGGTTTCAAGACAGCTTTGCCAGAGTCACTTTGGAGCCCAAAATTCCTTTTAAAGGCGATATATCTCCAAATGAGTCCTTTAGACTTATTATAATATATTATATGTTCAAATGCTCATTTCGGATAAAAAAACTCTGCCAGAGTCACTTTTGAGCCTAAAAAACCCTTTAAAGGCTATATTTCGACAAAACTAATTATAATTAAGGACTTTTTTTTGCGCGAAGTGAGTTTTTAAAGCTTGTTAAAGCTCCAATTGAGTGCCTAATACTTATTATACTATATTATATCTTCAAATACTCGGTTGGCATCAAAATCATTTTGCTAGAGTCACTTCGGATCCAAAAATGCCCTTGAAAGGCTATATTTTGGCAAAACTAGTTATAAGGACTTTGTTTTTGCGCAAAGCGATATTTTAAGGCTTGTAGGAGCACAAAATGAGTTCCTAATATTTATTAAAATATATTATACGTTCAAATAGTCAGTAGGGTTCAAAATAACTTTGTTAGAGTCACTTCGGAGCCAAAAAAGCCTTTTAATGGCTGTATTTAGGCAAAACTAGTTATATGGACTTTGTGTTTACACAGAGTGAGTTTTTAAGGCTTGTTGGAGATCCAAATGAGTCCTTTAGCCTTATTATAATATGTTATATGTTAAAATACTCATTTGGGATCGAAACAACTTTGCTAGAGTCACTTCGGTGAATAAAAAAAGGAAGCCCTTTAAACGCATATTTAAGCAAAACTAGTTATAAGGACTTTTTTTTTGTGAAAAGGAACTTTTAAGGCTTGTTGGAGCTGCAAATAAGTCCTTTAGATTTATTATAATATATTATATGTTCAAATACTCTTATGGGGTCAAAACAACTTTTCTAGAGTCACTTCGTAGCCAAAAAAAGCCTTTTAATGGCTGTATTTAGGCAAAACTAGTTATATGGACTTTGTTTTTACACAAAGTGAGTTTTTAAGGCTTGTTGGAGCTCCAAATGAGTCCTTTAGCCTTATTATAATATGTTATATGTTAAAATACTCATTTAGGATCGAAACAACTTTGCTAGAGTCACTTCAGTGAAAAAAAAAAAGTCCTTTAAACGCATATTTAAGCAAAACTAGTTATAAGGATTTTGTTTTTGTGAAAAGTTACTTTTAAGGCTTGTTGGAGCTGCAAATAAGTCATTTAGATTTATTATAATATATTATATGTTCAAATACTCATTTGGGGTCAAAACAACTTTGCTAGAGTCACTTCGGTGCCAAAAAAAAGCCCTTTAAATGCTATATTTCGGCAAAACTAGTTATAAGGACTTTGTTTTTGCTCAAAGTGTCTTTTTAAGGTTTGTTGGATCTCCAAATGAGTACATAAGACTTATTATAATATATTATGTATTCAAATACTCAGTAGGGTTCAAGAGAACTTTGCTATAGTCACTTTAGAGCCGAAAATTCCTTTTCAAGGCTATATTTCGGCAAAACTAGTTGTTAGGACTTTGTTTTTACGAAAAGTGACTTTTTAAGGCTTGTTGGATCTCCAAATGAGTACCTAAGACATATTATGATATATTATTTGTTCAAATTCTCATTTGGTATCAAAACAACTTTGCTAGAGTCACGTCGGAGCTAAAAAAGCCCTTTAAAGGCTATATTTTGGCAAAACTAGTTATAAGGACTTTCTTTTTGCGCAAAGTGACTTTTTATAACAACCGCCTAACCTAGTCATACAACTCATGTATGATTTATAAGTTAAGTAGAGTTACCTTTCCACAAACAAGATTTATTTCGTTCTCCAAAATAGTGGGCAAATTTAAACTTTTAAAAAACTTCTTCTGATTATAACTTCATACCTATTTAATAATATGTCACAAACTAACTGTCATTGTTATAATTTACATATATGTTTAGAAGAATATTATGACACCTAAAAATATGCCCATCAGGTCAAAATCTTCTATATACAAGTGCTCGGCAGTGTGAAGAAGCACTAACCAACGTCTAGTACACTAATCCTGCTGAGATGCATCCTCGCCTGTACCATAAGAACTAAGTGAGCTAAAGCTCAGTAAACAAGAACTATGCAATGAGATATATGTATCATCGTGAAAGTACTCATATATATAAATGTACCCTGCATATCGTAAAAACGTAACGTGCGCATAGTCGTGTACAATGTAAGTCACTCGTCTAGCCCTACAGGTAAGCATGCATGCATACTATCGGACCTTGGCCGCAATTAAAGTATCCCAATCATACACATGAGACACAATAGCTCCCCAATCCTAGGAACAACAAAGGTCCTACAAGGTCTTATGGGACCGATCCTTCCATAAGGCCCCTTACAAATCAACTCCACAATGCACAAACTAGTAAAGAGGGTACCTCATACTCTTTTTCAAATGAAGCAATGCATAATCAATGCAAACAAATATGCTAAGTATCAATATCATACTATGTTCTTATGATACAGTTGAAATGAATTCTTGTTTACCTTATCCTGTTGAGTCGCTTAGCGAACGATCTGGTCCAGCCTCCTCAGCAAGAAAAGTGTGTTAAACACCTAATATATTAATGTACATACACTTATTATTCCAATTTTTATATCCCACATGTGCCATAGTATACAAATAACTTATATCATGCCAATTATAGGTTAAAATGTAACTCATTACCCAACAAGCACGTTTCTTGCGACTAAAAGGATTAAAAAAAAAACCCATCCAACTCTTTAATGATTGAACTTATTTGATGATCAAACCTTATTGACTTCAAAACAGAATTATAAGACTTGATCAAACATGATTAGGTCAAAAAAATAAAACATATTGCACTTTCAACAAATAGGAACCCTAATCGGCACAATTTTGATTAAACTAGCTCGTTTTGGTTGAAAAAAATATCTTTAATCATTAAAATAATTTGGGCATCATCTACCCTGTTTCATTAACTTAACCAAACCCTGAAATCATGAATAACAACCCATTTTATCCAAAACAACAACCAAATACAACCAAAGCTCGAGCGAAGCACGAACGATGCAAACTAGTTTCGTTCGCATCCAACTCGATTCAAACCAACAAACAACAGCAAAAACACTTAGTTAGGTTTTCAATTAAACTTCAATAACCATTTTAAACATCACTTAATTCACATAAAACATCTCAAGAAGTTAAACAAATCAATTAGTGTCAAAATCTGACAATATTACAAAAACTAGCTTAAACTAGCCTAGTTTCGACTCTTTTCGATTCTCATCTTTGAAAATGATTATCCAAGCCATCATGAAACTATAAAATACATTAATTTATGTAATAAAATGAATATAAAACAATTTACCTTTCATCAAACACTTTGAGGGCATATTTGAAGCTCAAATCCCTAAAAGAAACCGAACGAAATCGGGCGAAGCTTTCAATTCTCTAGGGTTGTTTTCTATTCCTCCACAAAATCCTTAACTTTCGAAAGCTTAAGACACATCCATAAAACATCAAATACAGTATCCAAAGGATTAAAACCATTGTAGAGGCTAGAAATGTCAGATTGCAAAGAAAAAGCTCAAATAAGAAAAAAACTAACTAACCGTTCTCACCGTAACGTGTCTAGGTTGCAATTTCTAACTCCGAATCAAGTTCTTCAACTTGGAAATGGTTTGTTTTTAGTAAAGGAAGAAATTTTTAAGGTTTTCTCTCAGATATGAAGCTTTGATCATAGTGGGAGAGAAAATAAGTGACCAGCTTGCTTAAATAAATAAAAGCCTACTTATAACTTGAACAAGGACATGGTTGGAATTTTTTAGTTTGTTGCTAGGTGGCTGAATTCAAATGACCTTACTAATGACTAAGCCTTGTTATAAATGTTAAAATGCTCCTCAAATCATTCTAAAAGAGTTCAATCTAGTTTCGGGTCAATAGGTTTCGCTTACTTTCGAATCTTTCGCTTCTACGCGTCACTTCATGGTATTTCGGTGAAACCTAGTTCTTTTCCAACCAAATGAATTGCTAACTTTTATTTCAATATAAAATAGAAATTAAAGTGACTAAATAACATTATCAAAAAAAGATTCTAACAAAATTAGCAAATAATTACTTCATTAAGGTAAAACCGAGCTAGTTTGAGTTTACCGAGAAAATGCCAAAAAAACACCGTGCTTTCTTGGGGCTGACTTTTACTTTTTCTTTTCAACTTTTAGAAAATATTTTAAAATGAAAGTATGCAATGAACAAAAGCCTTTTGACTTATTTTACAAGTAACTAAAATGCATCGATTTTTGTGTTTCGAAAAATTTATCATTGCACTGCAAATAATACCATTCCAAACTTATTTAGCACACTAAGCTTCTTCGTTGAGAAAACCGAGCCTTCACGCTACATAAGATTACTCACGAAAATGTTAGTAGTAAATAAGGTTCAAACCGAAATGACTGAGCATGTGCAAGTAGGAATTTAAATATGTAAATGAATGAGAAATGATTTATAATGAATGGAAAGTGTGTTATAATTCGCTAAACTCATATATGAAATCTCGGACATTACACTTTTTAAGGCTTTATGGAGCTCCAAATGAGTCCTTCAGACATATTATAATATATTATATGTTCAAATACTCATTTAGGATCAAAACAACTTTGCTAGTCACTTCGGAGCCAAAAAAGTACTTTAAAGGCTATATTTCAGCAAAACTAGTTATGATTCCCTTAGACTTATTATAAAATATTATATGTTCAAATACACATTTAGGATCAAAACAACTTTGCTAGAGTAACTTAAGAGCAAAAAAAAAAAAAAGCCCTTTAAAGGCTATATTTCACCAAAACTAGTGACAAGGACTTTGTTTTTATGCAAAGTGTTGTTTAAGCTCCAATTACGTCCTTTAGATTTATTATAATATGTTATATGTTCAAATACTCATTTGGGATCTAAATAACTTTGCTAGAGTCACTTAAGAGCCAAAAAAGTCCCTTTAAAGGCTATATTTCAGCAAAACTAGTTATAAGGACTTTGTTTTCGCACAAAGTGAATTTTTAAGGCTTGTGGGAGCTCTAATTGAGTCCTTTAGACTTGTTATAATATATTATATGTTCAAATACTCATTTGGGATCAAAACAACTTTGCTAGAGTTACTTCGGAGCCAAAAAAGCCCTTTCAAGGCTATATTTCGACAAAACTAGTTATAAGCACATTGTTTTTGCGCACAGTGACTTTTTAAGGATTTTTTGAGCTCCAAATGAATCCCTAAAATTTATTATAATATATTATATGTTCAAATATTTATTTGGGATCAAAATAACTTTGCTAGAGTCACTTCGGAGCGAAAAGAGCCCTTCAATGGCTATATTTCGGCAAAATTAGTCAAAAGGACTTTATTTTTGTACAAAGTGACTTTTTAAGGCTTGTTGGAGCTTCAAATGAGTCCTCCAGACTTACTATAGTATATTAAATGTTCAAATACTCAATTAGGATAAAAACAACTTTGCTTGAGTTACTTTCGAGCCAAAAAAGCCCTTTAATGGATATATTTCGGCAAAACTAGTTCTAAGTACTTTTTTTTTTGTTTGAAGTTACTTTTTAAGGCTTTTCGGAGCTCCAAATGAGTCCCTAATACTTATTATATTATATTATATGTTCAAATCGTCAGTAGGGATCAAAAAAACTTTGTTAGAGTCATTACGGAGCTAAAAAAGCTATTTAAAGTCTATATTTCGGTCAACCAACTGGTTATAAGGACTTATATTTTTAACGAAGTGACTTTTTAAGGCTTGTTCGAGCTCTAAATGAGTACCTAACACATATTATCATATATTATCTGTTCAAATACTAAGTTGCGCTCAAAACAACCTTGCTACAGTCACTTCGGACCCAAAAAAAGTCCTTTAAAGGCTATATTTCGGCTAAACTAGTTATAAGAACTTTTTTTTTGCGTGAAGTGAATTTTTAAGGCTTCCTGGAGCTCGAAATGAGCCTCTAATACTCACTATTATATATTTTATGTTCAAATACTCAGTAGGGATCAAAACAACTTTGTAAGAGTCACTTTCGAGCAAAAAAATCCCTTTAAAGCCTATATTTCAGCAAAACTAGATATAAGGATTTTTTTTTGCGCAAAATGACTTTTTAAGGCTTTTCAGAGTTTAAAATGAGTCCTTTAGACTTATTAAAAAAAATTAACTTTGCTACAGTCACTTTGCTACAGTCAAATACCCATTTGGTATTTGACTGTAGCAAAGTTCAAATACCCATTTGGTATCAAAATAACTTTGCTACAGTCACTTCGGAGTTAAAAAAGCCCTTTAAACGCTATATTTCGGCAAAACTATTTTATAAGGACATTGTTTTTGCGCAAAGTGAAATTTTAAGGGTTGTTGGAGCTCTAAATGGGTCTTTTAGACTTACTATAATATATTATATGTTCAAATACTTATTTGGGATCGGAACAACTTTCCTAGAGTTACTTCGGAAACAAAAAAAGCCCTTTATATTTTGGCAAAAGAAGTTATAAGGACTTTGTTTTTGAACAAATTGAGTTTACAAGGTTTGGTGGAGCTCAAAATGAGTCCTTTAGACTTATTATAATATACTCTATTTTGAAATACTCATTTGGAATCAAAACAACTTTGCTAGAGTCACTTTGGAGCCAAAAAAAGCCCTTCAAAGGCTATATTTCTGCAAAACTAATTTTAAGGACTTTGTTTTAGCGCAAAGTTTCTTTTTAAGGCTTGTTGGAGTTCCAAATGAGTCCTTTAGAGTCATTATAAAATATTATCCGTTCAAATACTCATTTGAGATCAAAATAACTTTGCTAGAGTCACTTCGAAGCCAAAAAAACCCTTTAAGGATTGTATTTCGGCAAAACTAGATATCAGGACTTTGTTTTTGCGTAAACTGACATTTTAAGGCTTGTTGGTGCTCCAAATGAGTCCCTAATACTTAATATAATATATTTTATATTCAAATACTCAGTAGGGATCAAAATAACTTTCTAAGAGTAACTTCAGAGCAAAAAAATATCGCTTTAAAGGTTATAAGACTTTGTTGTTGCGCAAAGTGACTTTTTAAGGCTTTTTGGATCTCCAAAACTAGTTATAAGGACTTTATTTTTGCGTAAGTTGACTTTTTCAGGCAAGCAGGATCTCTAAATTAGTTCTTTAGACTTACTATAACATATTATATGTTCAAATATTTATTTGGGATCAAAACAACTTTTCGAGAGTCACTTCGGAACCAAAAAAGCCCTATAAACGCTATGTTTCAGCACAACTAGTTATAAGGACTTTTTTTTGCGTGAACTGACATTTTAAGCCTTGTTGGAGCTCCAAATGAGTCCCAAATACTTATTAGAATATATTATATGTTCAAATACTCAGTTGGGATCGAAGAACTTGGTTAGAGTAACTTCGGAGCCAAAAAATTCCCTTCAAAGACTATATTTCGGCAAAACTAGTTATAAGGACTTTGTGTTTGAGCAAAGTGAATTTTTTAGTCTTGTTGGACTTCCAAATGAGTACCTAAGACTTATTATAATATATTATGGGGTTAAGTATTCATTTGCGAGGAAAACAACTTTGCTAGATTCACCTCGGAGCCAAAAAAATCCCTTTAAAGGCTATATTTCAGAAAAACTAGTTATAAGGACTTTGTTTTTGCGCAAAGTGAATTTTTAAGGTTTGTTGGATCTTCGAATGAATACCTAAGACTTATTATAATATATTATATGGTCAAGTATCCATTTATGAGGAAAACAACTTTGCTAGATTCACTTCGGAGCCAAAAAACCCTTTAAAGGGTATAATTCAGCAAAACTAGTTATAAGTACTTTGTTTTTGCACAAAGTGACTTTTTAAGGCTTGTTGGAGCTCCAAATGAGTCTTTTAGAATTATTATAATATATTATATGTTCAAATACTCATTTGGAATAAAAACAACTTTGCAAGAGTCACTTAAGAGCCAATTTGTGCGTAGAGACTTTTGAAAGCTTTTTGGAGTTCAAAATGAGTCCCTAAGACCTATTATAATACAATATATGTTTAAATACTCATGTGGAATCAAAAGAACTTTGCTAGAGTCACGTCGGAGCCAAAAAAGCCTTCTTAAGGATGGATTTAGGTGTTAGTTATTATAAGCACTTAGATTTAGTGCGAAGTGAGTTTTTAAGTTTTGTTGCATCTCCAAATGGAGTCCCTAAGATTTATTATAATATATCATTTGTTTAAATACACATTTTGGATCACAACAACTTTGCTAGAGTCATTTCGGAGCCAAAAAAGCCTTTTAATAGTTCAATTTTGGCAAAACTAGTTATAATGACTTTGTTTCAATGCGAAGTCGGTTTCTAACGCTTCTTGGAGCTCCAAATGAGTTC
Organism: Boehmeria nivea var. tenacissima; assembly: GCA_018132145.1. Classification (NCBI taxonomy): domain Eukaryota; kingdom Viridiplantae; phylum Streptophyta; class Magnoliopsida; order Rosales; family Urticaceae; genus Boehmeria; species Boehmeria nivea. Next base: position 1,985,655 of record CM030877.1, read on the forward strand.
CTATGACTTATTATAATACATTAGACGTTTAAATACTCATTTAAGATCAAAACAAGGTTGCTAGATGCACTTTGGAGCCAAAGAAGCCCTTTAAAGACTCGATTTAGGTAAAACTGGTTATAAGCACTTAGTTTTAGCGCGAATATTATATGTACAAATACTCTTTTAGAATCAAAATAACTTTATTTGAGTCACTTCGGAGCCAAAAAAAAAAGCGCTTTAAAGGCTTTATTTCGGCAAAACTAGTTATAAGGACTTTGTTTTTACGTAAAGTAAGTTTTTAAGGCTTTTTTGAGCTCCAAACAAGTCCTCTAGACTTATTGAGATATATTATATGATCAAATACTCATTTTGGATCAAAACAACTTTGCTTGAGTCACTTTAGAGCAAAAAAAAAATCTCTTTAAAAGCTATATTTCGGCAAAACTAGTTAAAAGGACTTATTTTCTGCGCGAAGTTACTTTGTAAGGCCCGTTCGAGCTTGAAATGAGTCCCTAATACTTATTATAATATATTATATGTTCATATACTCATTGTGGAGATAAACAACCTAGGGTACTTCGCAGCCAAAAAAGCCCTTTAAAGGCTATATTTCGGCAAAACTAGTTATAAGGACTTTGTTTTTGCACGAAGTGACTTTATAACGCTTGTGTGAGCTTCAAATGAGTCCCTAATACTTAATATGACATATTTTAAATTCAAATACTCAGTAGGGATCAAAATAACTTTGTTAGAGTCACTTCAGAGCCAAAAAAATCCCTTTAAAGGCTATATTTCGATAAAACTAGTTATAAGTACTTTGTTTTTCCGCAAAGCAACTTTCTAAGGCTTGTTGGAGCTCCAAATAAATCCTTTAGCCTTGCTATAATATATTACATGTTCAAATACTTATTTGGGTTCAAAACAAGTTTGCTAGAGTCACTTCGGAGCCAACAAAGCACTTTAACGGCTATATTTCGACAAAACTAGTTATAAGGACTTTGTTTTTGCGCAAAGTGACTTTTTAAGTCTTTTTGGAGCTCCAAATGAGTCCTTTAGACTTATGATACTATATTATATGTTCAAATACTCATTTTGGATTATAACAACTTTGTTAGAGTCACTTCGGAGCCAAAAAAGCCCTTAAAAGGCTATATTTTGGCAAAACTTGTTTTAAGGACTTTATTTTTGTGCAAAGTGACTTTTTAAGGCATGCTGGATCACTAAATGAGCCCTTTAGACTTACTATAATATATTTTATGTTCAAATACTTATTTATGATCAAAACAACTTTTTGAGAGTCACTTCGGAATTAAAAAGGCCCTTTAAACGCTATATTTCAACACAACTAGTTATAAGGACTTTTTTTTTGCGTGAAATGACATTTTAAGGCTTGTTAGAGTTCCAAATGAGTCCCTAATACTTATTATAATATATTATATATACAAATGCTCAGTTGGGATCAAAACAACTTGGTTAGAGTAACTTCGGAGTCAAAAAATCCCTTTAAAGGCTGTAATTCGGCAAAACTAGTTATAATGACTTTTTTTTTTTGCACAAAGTGAATGTTTAAGGTTTGTTGGATCTCCAAATGAGTACCTAAGACTTATTATAATATATTACACGGTCAAGTATTCATTTGCGAGCAAAACAACTTTGCTAGTTTAACTTTGGAGTTAAAAAAGCCCTTTAAAGGATATAATTCAGAAAAACTCGTTATACGGACTTTGTATTTGCGCAAAGTGACTTTTTAGACTTTTTAAAGCTCAAAATGAGTCCTTTAGACTTATTATAATATATTATATGTTCAAATAATCATTTGGGATCAAAACAACTATGCTAGAGTCACTTCGGAGCCAAAACAACTATTTAAAAGCTATATTTTGTATAAACTAGTTATAAGGACATTCTTTTTGTGCAAAGTGACTTTTTAAGGCTTGTTGGAGCTCCAAATGACTCCTACAGACTTATTATAATATATTATATGTTCAAATACTCATTTGGAATCAAAATAGCTCTACTAGTGTCTCGCCAGAGCTAAAAAAGGCCTTTAAAAGCTATATTTCGGCAAAACTAATTATAGGGACTTTGTTTTTGCAAAAACTAACTTTTTAAGGCTTGTTGGAGCTCCAAATGAGTCCTTTAGACTTATTATAATATATTATAAGTTCGAATACTTATTTGGGATCAAAACAACTTTGCTAGAGAGATCGGAGCCCAAAATGCCCTTTAAAGACTTTATTTCGGCAAAACTAGTTATAAGGACTTAAATTTTTGCGCAAAGTGACCTTTTAAGGCTTGTTGGAGATCGAAACGAGTCATTTAGACTCGTTATAATATATTATATGTTCAAATACTCATTTGGGATTAAAACAACCTCGCTTGAGTCAGTTCGGAGCCAGAAAAAAGCTCTTTAAAGGCCATATTTTGACAAAACTAGTTATAAGGGCTTATTTTTTGTGCGAAGTGACTTTTTACGGCCTGTTCGAGCTCTAAATAGGTGCATGATGAGTGAGAAATATACTCACTCATATATCACATTTTCCATCTTCAATTGTTGTAATTTTCTCAAGTTTTAATGTGTTTTGATGAGTTTTGTGAGTGTATAGGTGATTTGAGAACAAACACGGAAATCCGAGACGAAGAAACCTAAAAAACGGACAAATCTTGAGGGAGAAGTAAGCGAAATCAAGGAGATAGATCAAGAGCCGATCGTTTGCCTATCATTGGCCGAACGACCGCCCAAAATAGCCAAAAAGAAGGAAAAACCCGAGGCATCGCCGGTCGTGCGCCATAATCCAGCCGAACGATTGCCCGGGTGAAGAATTGCGAAAAAACTCTTTGGGGCGAACGTTCGTCAACTTGAGGCGATCGACCACCAAGCTGGGCGGTCGTTCTCCTGATCTGGCGAACGTTAGCCTGGCCAATTTTCAACATCGACTTTTTAGGAGCCGAACGTTCGCCAAACTCAGCCGAACGACCGCCAAACTTCATTGATGCAAAAACGACGACGTTTTAACTTCGTTTCAAGATGGGAAATTTGGTCAAATCACTTGGGCTATAAATATATCATGTTTTGGACGAAGAAGGAGAGCTTAAAACACGTAGAAACACCACAAAAAGCTCAAGAACACCAAGAGAAGGATTGGCTCTTCAAAGAGAAGATGAAGATGGATTTGCCTGCAACTCTCACCTGAATTTTCTCTATTCTCTTTATTTTCTTCTCTTATATTTCTTGTATTCATTATGAACCCTGGTTTATTTTATATATTTATTTATTTGGTTTCAAAAGGCTAAATCTCTCTCTAGGAGAGATTAACCGAACTCAATGTCGAATCTATTATTGTTTTCGTTAATAAATTGCTGTAATTACTCAATTATCATGTTTGTGTTCTTGTTAGTTTATTTATTTCGATTTTCAATTGAGAGATTAGATAGAAACACTAGGTTCAATTAGGTTAAACTTGAGAGAGGCAATTTGATTGAATTGGGAATAAGAAGAATCACAACTTAGAGGCTATAAGTATCAAGAGGAGATTGGTAGTCTAGGTAGTCGAATTGTAAATCATAAGAACTGAGAGGAGACTGATTTAGGATTCTAGGAATCGTGTGTGAATGTATTAAATCTCAACGAGCGGACGCGTGAGTTAGAATTGAATACATAATTTGGTAAATAAGCGAGAGCTGCAGCTTAGTTCTTAAATTCCTGGACTAGCATAGAATTGATGATTGTTGTGAGATATTGAGTAATTGAATAGAGGACACATTGAGGGAAGCTAATCAATCCTAGGTTTTATTTATAGTATTTTTATTTACATTTATTTTGTTTATTTATCATTCTTCAACTAAGTTGCTAGCCTAGATAAAGTAGACATTTAGTATTCGTAGTGCTTAATTAATTAGATTAGTTAGTTCTCCGTGGGAACGATATCCGGACTCTTTTGTCCACTTTATTACATGAACGATCAGTGTACTTGCGGTTAAATTCGCTTGTGTTTTCGAGCGAACAAGTTTTTGGCGCCGTTGCCAGGGAACAAAACGGCCTAATTTTGTTAACACTGTTTAATCTATGCATAAAAAAAATTATAATTCAGCTAAATTTTTTTTTCTTTCTTTTATTCTATCGTTTTTTTATTTTTTGTTTTGCAGGAGCTTGAAGATGTGGGACCAAAAAATAATCCTACAATTTGTGCAAGGGAACGATGAACTATACTACTGTTCATGGGCGAGATACAAGAACCTTCTCCGGGACTTTCCTTACCACGGCTTCAATTGAGAGGGTCAACTAATGAACTTCTTGGATGGGCTCACCGTAGCAACTCGAGAATGGGTGGAAGGAGGAACTATCACCTCTTTCTATAATTTCACCGCAGATGAAGCCTACTGATATCTAGAAGATCTAGCCGGGTACGATTACCAACGTTGGAATCCTCTGCAAGCGTATCAATGTTTTGAGGAGGAGATATATAACTCGGCGACATACCAAGATTCTCTAAACCAGACAATGGAGTACTTCCTTGAGTCACACACCGAATCTATATCATATTAGGAAGTGACAAGGCTACATGAAGAATAGCAAAGAAGAAAACAAATCGGTCAATTACGGAATCAACTGGATCATCTCCAAATGGTCATGTCAACAATACCAATACCTCAAGAAGATACAATCGCAGCAATGTCAAGGAGAGATGAACTAATAAGAGTACAACTCCAACTCGATCAAATCCAAAAGGAGTTGTCAACCTTGAGTATGACTCTTACAAACTCAAGCGAGACCGTGACAAAAGAGGTAGAGTGTTAAAGCGATCAGATGCCGAGCAGACTTTGGGAATATTATGATGTTGTCACATTTGATGAGGATTCAATGACGAAGATGTTGGAAGCCATTATTGAATCTGATAAATTAGACGACGAGTCATCTCCTTCTAAGACTCATGACATCGCGTTGCCATCGTCCGTTGAAGATTTCAAAAGTGAATATCACTTATGGACGACGCCTCCACCACCATCTTTTGGAGATTCCTTCAAAAGCTCCCACCCACACAATCGAAGAGAAGTCCATTTGCATGTACGTTCAGAAAGCCACATTTTCCCAAGCTTGAGGGCGTTCAAGACCAAAACCTGTGGGACGTGTTGTATGACACGTACTATGGGCGGAAGCCGCTATTTGAAGACTTGTGGCAACGCCAAGTCAAGCTGGACATTAAACGTAGCGCTTCTTGGGAGGCAACCCAAGGTAAGTATACTTAACCTGTGCAGTATAGTAGACAGTGAGGACACTGTCCATTTTAAGTTTGGAGGTACGATTCTATCTCTTATTTATTTTTCATTTAGTTATTTTTCATTCATTTTCATTGTATTTTACGAGAGATTGTTGTGTGTAGTGTTAGTTTTCTCGGTCATTGATAAGATGAATTACTTTTGATAAGCTCTTTTCAAAAATTTGTGATTGTGAATTGATTGAGTGAATGGTTCATACTTTCGATTACGCTTGATGTTTTTCAAATTTTTGTGCACTTAAGTCTCAAGTCTATAGGTCTTGTAAATTTTTGGAATTGAATTTGTACTTGTGAGAGCTCGTTTCATGAGCACTAGAACTTTTTGAGGCAAAATATGAACGCTTAGAGTAGTGGGAGAGATGATTAAGGCCTTCATTTGAATTGCTTGAGCCAAATAGCCAACCTATTGATGTTTAAATCTTTGTGTCCCGTTTTGAGTTTTATTAGCCTTTTATTTGGAAAACCTAAAACAAAATCCTTGGCCAAGAAAAGAAACCTAAACCGTCATTCCAGCTACGATAGCTAACCTTGTATGATCAAGGTAATGCCATCACCCAAAAGACCATGTACATCAAACCCTCCTTCACCAAAAAATAAAAATAAAAAATTTCAAGTTTCTCACTTCGCGGTAAAACTAAGAGCTTATAACCAGTTTTACCTAAATCGAGTCTTTAAAGGGCTTCCTTGGCTCCGAAGTGTGTCTAGCAACATTGTTTTGATCCTAAATGAGTATTTAAACGTATAATGTCTTATAACTAGTCTTAGGTACTCATTTGGAGCTCCAAGACGCGTTAAAAACCCATTTCGCGTTAAAACAAAATATATATTATTTTATAATAAGTCTTATGGACATATTTGGAACTCCAATATGCCTTAAAAACACGCTTCGTGCTAAAACAAAGTCATTATAAGTAGTTTTGCTGAAATCGAGCCTTTAAAGGGCTTTTTTGGTTCTGAAGTGACTCTAGCAAAGTTGTTTTCATCCCAAATGTGTAATTAAATATATAATATATTATAATAAGTCTTAGGGACATATTTCGAGCTCCAATATGCCTTAAAAACTCGCTTCGCGCTAAAACAAAGTCATTATAAGTTGTTTTGCTAAAATCGAGCCTTTAAAGGGATTTTTTGGTTCCGAAGTGACTCTAGCAAAGTTGTTTTGATCCAAAATGTGTATTTAAACATATAATATATTATAATAAGTCTTAGGGACTTATTTGGAGCTCCAATATGCCTTAAAAACTTGCTGCGCACTAAAACAAAATCATCATAAGCAGTTTTTCCAAAATCGAGCCTTTAAAGGGTTTTTTTTTTTTTTTCTGAAGTGACTCTAGTAAAGTTATTTTGATCCCAAATGTGTATTCAAACATATAATTTATTATAATAAGTATTAGGGACTCATTTGGAGCTCCAACAAGCTTTGAAAACTCACTTCGCCCTAAAACTAAGTGCTTATAACCAGTTTTACCTAAATCGAGTCTTTAAAGGGCTTCTTTGGCTCTGAAGTGTGTCTAGCAGCAATTTCTTTTTCCTAAATGAGTATTTAAACGTATAAAGTATTATAATAAGTCTTAGGAACTCCTTTGGAGCCCCAAGAAGTGTTAAAAACCCATTTCGCATTAAGATAAAGTCATTATAACTAGTTTGCCAAAATTAAAATATTAAAAGACTTTTCTGGCTCCAAAGTGACTCTAGCAAAGTTATTGTGATCTAAAATGTGTATTTAAAAAAAATAATATATTATAATAAATCTTAGGGACTCCATTTAGAGATGCAACAAACCTTAAAAACTCAGTTCGCACTAAATCTAAGTTCTTACAATAAGTTTTACCTAAATCGAGCCTTTAAAGGGCTTTTTTGGCTCCGATGTGACTCTAGCAAAGTTGTTTTGATTTTACGTGAGTATTTCAAGATATATTGTATTATAATATATCTTAGGGACTCATTTTGAGCTCCAACAAGCCTTTAAAAGTCACTATGCGCAAAAACTAAGTCTTTTTGACAAGTTGTGCCTAAATCGAGCCTTTAAAGGGCTTTTTGGTTCCGAAGTGAATCTAGCAAAGTTGTTTTGATCCCAAATGTGTAATTAAACATATAATATATTATAATAAATCTCAGGGACATATTTGGAGCTCTAATATTCCTTAAAACTCGCTTCGTGCTGTAACAAAATTATAAGTAGTTTTGCTGAAATTTGCCAAAATTAAAATATTAAAAGGCTTTTTTGGCTCCAAAATAACTCTAGCAAAGTTGTTGTGATAAAAAAATGTGTATTTTAACAAATAATATATTATAATAAATCTTAGGGACTCTATTTGGAGATACAACAAACCTTAAAAACTCACTTCGCACTAAATCTAAGTGCTTATAATAAGTTTTACCTAAATCGAGCCTTTAAAAGTATTTTTTGGCTCGATAGTAAATTTATTTTGATTCTACATGAGTATTTAAACATATATTGTATTATAGTAAGTCTTAGGGACTCATTTTGAGCTCCAAAAAGCCTTCAAAAGTCTCTATGTGCAAAAACCAAGTTCTTTTGACAAGTTGTGCCTAAATCGAGCCTTTAAAGGGCTTTTTTGGTTCGAAGTAACTCTAGCAAAGTTGTTTTGATCCCAAATGTGTAATTAAACATATAATATATTATAATAAATCTTAGGGACATATTTGGAGATCCAATATGCCATAAAAACTCGCATCGCGCTAAAACAAAGTCATTATACGTAGTATTGCTGAAATGGAGCCTTTAGAGGGCTTTTTTGGTTCCGAAGTGACTCTAGGAATGTTGTCTAGATCCCAAATGTTTAATTACTCATATAATATATTATAATAAGTCTTAGGGACTCATTTGGAGCACCAATATGCCTTAAAAAATTGCTTCGTGCTAAAACAAAGTCATTATAAGTAGTTTTTCCGAAATCGAGCCTTTAAAGGGTTTTTTTGGTTCCGAAGTGACTCTAGCATAGTTGTTTTGATCCCAAATATGCATTCAAACATATAATTTATTATAATAAGTCTTAGGGACGCATTTTGAGCTCCAACAAGCTTTGAAAACTCACTTCGCGCTAAAACTAAGTGCTTATAACCAGTTTTACCTAAATCGAGTCTTTAAAGGGCTTCTTTGCTCCGAGGTGTGTCTAGAAACGTTATTTTTATTCTAAATGAGTATTTAAATGTATAATGTATTATAATAAAGCTTAGGAACCCATTTGGAGCTCCAAGATGCGTTAAAAACACATTTCACGATAAAACAAAGTCATTATAACTAGTTTTGCCAAAATTGAACTATTAAAAGGCTTTTCTGGGTCCGTAGTGACTCTAGCAACATTGTTGTGAACCAAAATTTGTATTTAAATGAGTAATATATTATAATAAATCTTAGGGACTCCATTTGGAGATGCAACAAACCTTCAAAACTCACTTCGCGCTAAATCTAAGTGCTTTAATAAGTTTTACCTAAATCGAGCCTTTAAAGGGCTTTTTTGACTCCGACGTGACTCTAGCAAAGTTGTTTTAATTCTACATGAGTATTTGAGCATATATTGTATTATAATAAGTCTTAGGGACTCATTTTAATATCCAACAAGCCTTAAAAAGTCACCATACGCAAAAATTATGTCCTTTTGACATGTTATGCCTAAATTGAGCCTTTAAAGGGCCTTTTTGGTTCTGAAGTGTCTCTAGCAAAGTTGTTTTGATCCCAAATATGTAATTAAACATATAATATATTATAACAAGTCTTAGGGACATATTCGGCGCTCCAATATGCCTTAAAAACTAGCTTCGCGCTAAAACAAAGTCATTATAAGTAGTTTTGCTGAAGTCGAGCCCTTACAAGGCTTTTTTTGGTTCCGAAGTGACTCTAGCAAAGTTGTTTAGATCCCAAATATGTATTTATACATATAATAAATTATAATAAGTCTTAGGGACTCATTTGGAGCACCAATATGCCTTAAAAACTTGCTTCGTGCTAAGACAAAGTCATTATAAGTAGTTTTGCCAAAATCGAGCCTTTAAAGGGGTTTTTTGGTTTCGAAGTGACTCTAGAAAAATTGTTTTGATCCCAAACGTGTATTCAGACATATAATTTATTATAACAAGTCTTAGGGACTCATTTGGAGCTCCAACAAGCTTTGAAAACTCACTTCACGCTAAAACTAAGTGTTTATAACCAGTTTTACCTAAATCGAGTCTTTAAAGGGCTTCTTTGGCTCCGAAGTGTGTCTAGCAATGTTGTTTTGATCCTAAATGAGTATTCAAATGTATAATGTATTATAATTATTCTTATAAACTCATTTGGAGCTCCAAGAAGCGTTAAAAACCCATTTCGCGTTAAAACAAAGTCATTAAAACTAGTTTTGCCAAAGTTGAACTATTAAAAGGCTTTTCTGGCTCCGATGTGACTCTAGCAAAGTTGTTGTGACCCTAAATGTGTATTTAAACAAATAATATATTATAATAAATCTTAGGGACTCGTTTTGGAGATGCAACAAAGCTTAAAAACTCACTTCGCACTAAATCAAAGTGCTTATAATAAGTTTTACCTAAATCGAGCATTGAAAGGGCTTTTTTGGCTCTGACGTGACTCTAGCAAAGTAGTTTTGATTCTACATGAGTATTTGAACATATATTGTATTATAATAAGTCTTAAGGATTCATTTTGAGCTCCAACAAGCCTTAAAAAGTCACTATGCACAAAAACTAAGTCCACTTGACAAGTTGTGCCTAAATTGAGCCTTTAAAGGGCTTTTTTGGTTCCGAAGTGACTCTAGCAAAGTTCTTTTGATCCCAAATGTGTAATTAAATATATAATATATTATAATAAGTCTTAGGGAAAAATTTAGAGCTCCAATATGCCTTAAAAACTCGCTTCGCGCTATAACAAAATCATTATAAGTAGTCTTGCTGAAATTGAGCCTTTAAAGGGCTTTTTTGGTTCCGAAGTTACTCTAGCAAAGTTGTTTGGATCCCAAATATGTATTCAAAGATATATTTTATTATAAAAAGTCGTAGGGACTCATTTGGAGCTCCAACAAACTTTGAAAACCCACTTCGCGCTAAAACTAAGTGTTTATAACCAGTTTTACCGAAATCGAGTCTTTAAAGGGCCTCTTTGGCTCCGAAGTGTGTCTAGCAACGTCATTTTGATCCTAAATGAGTATTTAAACGTATAAGGTATTATAATTACTCTTATAAACTCAGTTGGAGCTCTAAGAAACGTTAAAAACCCATTTTGCGTTAAAACAAAGTCATTATAACTAGTTTTGTCAAAATCGAACTATTAAAAGGCTTTTCTGGCTCCGAAATGACTCTAGCAAGTTGTTGTGATGCAAAATGTGTATTTAAACAAGAAATATATTGTAATAAATCTTAGGGATTCTATTTGGAGATGCAACAAAACTTAAAAACTCACTTCGCACTAAATCTAAGTACTTACAATAAGTTTTACCTAAATCGAACCTTTAAAGGGCTTTTTTGGCTCCGACGAGACTCTAGCAAAGTTGTTTTGATTCTACATGAGTATTTGAACATATATTCTATTATAACAAGTCTTAGGGACCCATTTGGAGCTCCAACAAGCTTTGAAAACTCACGTCGCGCTAAAACAAAGTGTTTATAACCAGTTTTATCTAAATCGAGTCTTTAAAGGGCTTCTTTGGCTCCGAAGTGTGCCTAGCAACGTTGTTTTGACCCTAAAAAAGTATTTAAACGTATAATGTATTATAATTAGTCTTAGAAACTCATTTGGAGCTCCAAGAAGCGTTAAAAACCTATTTCGCGTTAAAACAAAGTCATTATAACTAGTTTTGCCAAAGTTGAACTATTAAAAGGCTTTTCTGGCTCCGATGTGACTCTAGCAAAGTTGTTGTGACCCTAAATGTGTATTTAAACAAATAATATATTATAATAAATCTTAGGGACTCCATTTGGAGATGCAACAAAGCTTAAAAACTCACTTCGCACTAAATCTAAGTGCTTACAATAAGTTTTACCTAAATCGAGCATTGAAAGGGCTTTTTTGGCTCTGACGTGACTCTAGCAAAGTAGTTTTGATTCTACATGAGTATTTGAACATATATTGTATTATAATAAGTCTTAGGGACTCATTTTGAGCTCCAACAAGCCTTAAAAAGTCACTATGCACAAAAACTAAGTCCATTTGACAAGTGTGCCTAAATTGAGCCTTTAAGGGGTTTTTTCGGTTCCGAAGTGACTCTAGCAAAGTTGTTTTGATCGTAAATGTGTAATTAAACATATAATATATTATAATAAGTCTTAGGGACAAATTTAGAGCTCCAATATGCCTTAAAAACTCGCTTCACGCTATAACAAAGTCATTATAAGTAGTTTTGCTGAAATCAAGCCTTTAAAGGGCTTTTTTGGTTCTGAAGTGACTCTAGCAAAGTTGTATTGATCCGTAATATGTATTCAAACATATAATATATTATAATAAGTCTTAGGGACTCATTTGGAGCACCAATATGTCTTAAAACTTGCTTCGTGCTAAAACAAAGTCATTATAAGTAGTTTTGCCGAAATCGAGCCTTTAAAGTGGTTTTTTGGTTTTGAAGTGACTCTAGCAAAGTTGTTTTGATCCCAAATGTGTATTAAAACATATAATTTATTATAACAAGTCTTAGGGACCCATTTGGAGCTCCAACAAGCTTTGAAAACTCACTTCGTGCTAAAACTAAGTGTTTATAACCAGTTTTACGTAAATCGAGTCTTTAAAGGGCTTCTTTGGCTCCGAAGTCTGCCTAGCAACGTTATTTTGATCCTAAATGAGTATTTAAATGTATAATGTATTATAATTAGTCTTAGAAACTCATTTGGAGCTCAAAGATGCGTCAAAAACCTATTTCGCGTTAAAACAAAGGCATTATAACTAGTTTTGCCAAAGTTGAACTATTAAAAGGCTTTTCTGGCTCCGATGTGACTCTAGCAAAATTGTTGTGACCCTAAATGTGTATTTAAACAAATAATATATTATAATAAATCTTAGGGACTCTATTTGGAGATGCAACAAAGCTTAAAAACTCAGTTCACACTAAATCTAAGCGCTTACAATAAGTTTTACCTAAATCGAGCATTGAAAGGGCTTTTTTGGCTCTGACGTGTTTCTAGCAAAGTTGTTTTGATTCTACATGAGTATTTGAACATATATTGTACTATAATAAGTCTTAGGGACACATTTTAAGCTCCAACAAGCCTTAAAAAGTCACTATGCACAAAAACTAAGTCCATTTGACAAGTGTGCCTAAATTTAGCCTTTAAAGGGCTTTTTTGGTTCCGAAGTGACTCTAGCAAAGTTGTTTTGATCCCAAATGTGTAATTAAACATATAATATATTTTAATAAGTCTTATGGACAAATTTGGAGCTCCAATATGCCTTAAAACTCGCTTCGCGCTATAACAAAGTCATGATAAGTAGTTTTGCTGAAATCGAGCCTTTAAAGGGCTTTTTTGGTTTTGAAGTGACTCTAGCAAAGTTGTTTTCATCCAAAATGTGTAATTAAACATATAAAATGTTATATTAAGTCTTAGGGAAAAATTTGGAGCTCCAATACGCCTTAAAAACTCGCTTCGCGCTATAACAAAGTCATGAGAAGTAGTTTTGCTGAAGTCGAGCCTTTACAGGGCTTTTTTGGTTCTGAAGTGACTCTAGCAAATGTGTATTTAAACATACATATTATATTATAATAAGTCTTAGGGACTCATTTGGAGCACTAATATGACTTAAAAACGTGCTTCGTGCTAAAACAAAGTCATTATAAGTAGTTTTGCCCAAATCGAGCCTTTCAAGGGGTTTTTTGGTTTCGAATTGACTCTAGGAAAGTTGTTTTGATCCCAAATGTATATTAAAACATCTAATTTATTATAACAAGTCTTAGGGACTCCTCTGGAGCTCCAACAAGCTTTGAAAACTCACTTCGCGCTAAAACTAAGTGTTTATAACCAGTTTTACCTAAATCGAGTCTTTAAAGGGCTTCTTTGGCTCCGAAGTGTGCCTAGCAACGCTGTTTTGATCCTAAATGAGTATTTAAACGTATAAGATATTATAATTAGCCTTAGAAACTCATTTGGAGCTCCAAGAAGCGTTAAAAACCCATTTCGCATGAAAACAAAGTCATTATAACTAGTTTTGCCAAAATTGAACTATTAAAAGGATTTTATGGCTTCGATGTGACTCTAGCAAAGTTGTTGTGACCTTAAATGTGTATTTAAACAAATAATATATTATAATAAATCTTAGGGACTCCATTTGGAGATTCAACAAAGCTTAAAAACTCACTTCGCACTAAATCTAAATGCTTACAATAAGTTTTACCTAAATCGCGCATTGAAAGGGCTTTTTTGGGTCCAACGTGACTCTAGCAAAGTTTTTTTGATCCTACATGAGTATTTGAACATATATTGCATTATAATAAGTCTTAGGGACTCATTTCTAGCTCCAACCAGCCTTAAAAAGTCACTATGCACAAAAACTAAGTCCATTTGACAAGTGTGCCTAAATTGAGCCTTTAAAGGGCTTTTTCGGTTCCGAAGTGACTCTAGCAAAGTTGTTTTGATCCCAAATGTATAATTAAACATATAATATATTATAAGAAGTCTTAGGGACAGATTTGGAGCTCCAATATGCCTTAAAAATTCGCTTCGCGCTATAACAAAGTCATTATAAGTAGTTTTGCTGAAATCGAGCCTTTAAAGGGCTTTTTTGGTTTTGAAGTGACTCTAGAAAAGTTGTTTTGATCCCTAATGTGTATTCAAACATATAATATATTATAATAAGTCTTAGGGACTCATTTGGAGCACCAATATGCCTTAAAACTTGCTTCGTGCTAAAACAAAGTCATTATAAGTAGTTTTACCGAAATCGAGCCTTTAAAGGGGTTTTTTGGTTTTGAAGTGACTGTAGCAAAGTTGTTTTGATCCCAAATGTGTATTCAAACGTACAATTTATTATAAAAAGTCTTAGGGACTCATTTGGAGCTCCAACAAGCTTTGAAAGCTCACTTCGCGTTAAAACTAAGTGTTTATAACCAGTTTTACCTAAATCGAGTCTTTAAAGGGCTTTTTTCGCTCTGAAGTGTGCCTAGCAACGCTGTTTTGATCCTAAATGAGTATTTAAACGTATAATATATTATAATTAGTCTTAGAAACTCATTTGGAGCTCCAAGATGCGTTAAAAACCCATTTCGCGTTAAAACAAAGTCATTATAACTTGTTTTGCCAAAATTGAACTATTAAAAGGCTTTTCTGGCTTCGATGTGACTCTAGCAAAGTTGTTGTGACCCTAAATGTGTATTTAAACAAATAATATATTATAATAAATCTTAGGGACTCCATTTGGACATGCAACAAATTAAAAACTCACTTCGCACTAAATCTAAGTACTTACAATAAGTTTTACCTAAATCGAGCATTGAAAGGGCTTTTTTGGCTCTGACGTGACTCTAGCAAAGTAGTTTTGATTCTACATGAGTATTTGAACATATATTGTATTATAATAAGTCTTAGGGACTCATTTCGAGCTCCAACAAGCCTTAAAAAGTCACTATGCACAAAAACTAAGTCCATTTGACAAGTTATGCCTAAATTGAGCCTTTAAAGGGCTTTTTTGGTTCCGAGGTGACTCTAGCAAAGTTGTTTTTATCCCAAATGTGTAATTAAACATATAATATATTTTAATAAGTCTTAGGGACAAATTTGGAGCTCCAATATGCCTTAAAAACTCGCTTCGCGCTATAACAAAGTCATGATAAGTAGTTTTGCTGAAATCGAGCCTTTAAAGGGCTTTTGTGGTTCTGAAGGGACTCTAGCAAAGTTGTTTTGATCCCAAATGTGTAATTAAACATATAATATATTATCATAAGTCTTAGGAAAAAATTTGGAGCTCCAATATGCCTTAAAAACTCGCTTCGCGCTATAACAAAGTCATGATAAGTAGTTTTGCTGAAGTCGAGCCTTTAAAGGGGTTTTTTGGTTTTGAAGTGACTCTAGCAAAGTTGTTTTGATCCCAAATGTGTATTCAAACGTATAATTTATTATAACAAGTCTTAGGGACTCATTTGGAGCTCCAACAAGCTTTGAAAACTCACTTCGCGCTAAAACTAAGTATTTATAACCAGTTTTATCTAAATCGTCTTTAAATGGCTTCTTTGGCTCTGAAGTGTGCCTAGCAACGTTGTTTTGATCCTAAATGAGTATTTAAACATATAATGTATTATAATTAGTCTTAGAAACTCATTTGGAGCTCCAAGAAGCGTTTAAAACACAGTTCACGTTAAAATAAAGTCATTATACCTAGTTTTGCCAAAATTGAACTATTAAAAGGCTTTTCTGGCTCCGATGTGTCTCTAGCAAAGTTGTTGTGACCCTAAATGTGTATTTAAACGAATAATATATTATAATAAATCTTAGTGACTCCATTTGGAGATGCAACAAAGCTTAAAAACTCACTTCGCACTAAATCTAAGTGCTTACAATAAGTTTTACCTAAATCGAGCATTGAAAGGGCTTTTTTGTATCCGACATGACTCTAGCAAAGTTGTTTTGATTCTACATGAGTATTTGAATATATGTTGTATTATAGTAAGTCTTAGGGACTCATTTTGAGCTCCAACCAGCCTTAAAAAGTCACTATGCACAAAAACTAAGTCCATTTGACAAGTGTGCCTAAATTGAGCCTTTAAAGGGTTTTTTCGGTTCCAAAGTTACTCTTGCAAAGTTGTTTTGATCGTAAATGTGTAATTAAACATACAATATATTATAATAAGTCTTAGGGTCAAATTTGGAGCTCCAATATGCCTTATAAACTCGCTTCGCGCTATAACAAAGTCATGATAAATAGTATTGCTGAAATCGAGCCTTTAAAGGGCTTTTTTGGTTCTTAAGTGACTCTAGCAAAGTTGTTTTGATCCCTAATGTGTATTCAAACATATAATATATTATAATAAGTCTTAGGGACTCAGTTGGAGCACCAATATGCCTTAAAACTTGCTTTGTGCTAAAACAAAGTGATTGTAAGTAGTTCTGCCGAAATCGAGCCTTTAAAGGGGTTTTTTGGTTTTGAAGTGACTCTAGCAAAGTTGTTTTGATCCCAAATATGTATTCAAACGTATAATTTATTATAACAAGTCTGAGGGACTCATTTGGAGCTCCAACAAGCTTTGAAATCTCACTTCGCGCTAAAACTAAGTGTTTATAACCAGTTTTATCTAAATCGAGTCTTTTCTTTGGCTCCGAAGTGTGCCTAGCAACGTTGTTTTTATCCGAAGTGAGTATTTATGTAAACCCCATCCCGGGGGTTATCCTACTCACTCAAAGCCGGGGTGTAAACATTATAAAGGATTATAATATAGCCTTTTGTTTTAACATTTTCAATCTTATCTCGAATCATAAATAAAGAATGAAAATCTAATTTCTTGTTAATTTCATACATTAGAAAAATACCTTGCAAAACAGTGGGTTTAAAAATAAGGTTCGGCTTAGTTTTGGACTTAATTGCACAAAAGCCCTGAACTTTAAAAAATCACATTTTTGCCCCAAATTATGTAAAAACGAAAATGTATGGATGAATTCACTTTCTAAGGCTAGGAAATGACTCAAAGTCACATGATTAGTCGTCATTTGAAATTTGAAGCCATTTTGAGCTAAAACGAGTCCGAAACGAGAAGATTTCGGTAAAGTCGTGAAATTACCGTAAACAACGGAAAATTCACAGAGAGCGAGCGGAAACGACCTCTAGAATTTCGAAATAAGAATTATATTCCTATGAAAGGAATACATTCAAATCAATCATAGCCTCGTTAAAGTCTCGGCAACATTGAAATGCAGAAAGGTAGAAAGTTGAGAAACACAGCAAAAATAAAAAGAGGACGGTATAGTCACCGTCGCGTCTAAAGCAACTCTCGAAATTTTCCCGAGGGTAGCACAGCCTTAGATCAATAAATATATGTTATTAGATTAATTAGACAGCGACGGAGATATAATCTATCAATTTTTTTAGATTGGAACCGTCCCACACAGTATTGGAAAATACTGAAAATACGACGGTTCGTATTTTTGTGATTAGCAATGTCGGAACAATATTATTAGTGGAAAAATTCGACCATGGTGCAGCAATATTAGCTAAATAAGCTGAATTAAAGTGGACCAATCAGGTGAGAGATTAGTGCCAAGAGTGAGACAAAAGAATAAGACAAAAATGTGGAGTGAAGAGGCATAGTGTAATGATAATGCTCTTCCTTACTTTGAGCTATTGGATGAGCTAATTTTTGAACTAATGGCCAAGATTTGTGCATCCAATTAAGTAAACAAATTAATAAATAAGAAAATCTGAATAGAAATTGAGAAAGAGAGAGAGAGGGTCGGATTTTAGAGAGAGAGAGAGAGAGAGAAAGTGTAGATTAAGAGCTTGTTAACCAAGCTTCTCATTTGCCTATAAATAGAACCCATACACTTCTTGTTCTCATTTTACACTCCATTTCTGAAAAATAGAGAGAGAGGCCGAGCAAGAGAGAGAGAGAGTAGAGAAAGAAAAGAGTATTAGAGTAGGAGAGAGAGAGGTGATCTGTTTTTGCAAGAAGGAGAAGAAGAGTAAAAGCTTTCAAGCTTCATAGTCACACTAAGGTAAAGCACTAGTTTGCATGTACTCTAAATTCGGTTTTTCCTTCTTGAATACCCTCTAAAACAAGCTTTCTCCTCTTTCCTAGACCACCCAAAGGTTCACGAGGTTTGATCTTGGAAGATCAAACCTTAGAGAAGCTCGGCCATAGTAAGAAAATAAAAGAGAAAGTTGAAGATATGTGCTTGAGAACTTAGGTAAGCTTTCAAGAATGACATGCATGGTTGTTTTGATGAATTTCTCTTACCTCTAACCCTCATCCTCACTGTCTCTCCTCTGCCCTAGACCATCATAGCATCAAGCTTTGATCTTGAGGTGGAGAAAGTAGGAGCAAGCAGAGCACAACACATAAAACACCACCAAAATCTCAGTTAGTTTGAGCTTAGTTTTCATTTATGTTAAGCCTCTGGATGTATTTGGTGAGAAATGTTGTAATAGCTTAGTTGCATGTTAGCATGCTTGATGGTAGATCCGAGCTAAGCTAGAATCCCTAGCTTTCGAAGCTCGTTTGTGTATGTTGTGGACCCCGACTCTCTAATGTCCTGGAAATTTTATGATGAATAAACCATTGTGTATTTCTTGAAAATTACAACAAATACTAGAATGTTTTCTTTCATAAAATCCCTCGCGAGTCTGAAACCCTAAGTCGACTAATTAAGGCGTGATTAGTTGAAAACTGAAATAAGTATTAGTAAGTTATTAGTTATGACAAGGAATGAGTTTAATATTAGATTTTGGTGACAAAAGGCAAGGATTTTTGTTTAAGAATTCTTGTTACAGCCAAAAATTGCACAACGAGTCCGAAACTTTACAAAAAATTGCATTTTTGGACCAAATTTGGAAAAACATGAAGAAAATGGTCACCGATCAAGAAACTAAATTTATTTTGAGCTTACTTCGGTATATTAAGCTCATGTATAAAATTTGAGGCCAATCCGAGGTCAAGCAAAGAAGTTACGGTGAAATTTCGGTAAAAACCGTTATTTCGGGACCGAAATTGTAACACCAAGGAAAAATAGGAAATGAGCTCTATAAATTTTGAAAATGCACATAGTAATTTATAATTATATAAATATGGTGTTTTTAGAAAGAAATTGTGCTTGAAGGGCTTAGAAATATTTTTAGAAATGTAGCAAAGGACTTAGTTGTTAAGGGTTTATTTCGGTGGACTAACGTGCAAATTTCGTAAAAGAAGCAAGCACGACGGGTTTCACCATCACATGGGCAAGTATGAGCTGGCCTTTAGATATTAAATCTGATCCTTTAATTGCTTAGTAAGCAAAATTTAAGCTAGAGGTGTCAAAAGCCAAGCTTGAGGTGGAAAGGTGATTACCTCGCCGTGACGTCGTCGCGACACACCAACTAGCTTAGGTTTTTATTTAAATAACCAGCCTTAGCACGAATTTGAGCACCAAAATAGAACAGAAAGTGAAGAACAGAAAGAAAGAGAAAGAAAAAAAAAGAAAGAAGAGAGAAAGGAAAGGAAGAACAAGAAGAAAAAAATTAAGAAGTTGAAGAAGAAAAAGCTAGTTTGAACAAGCTTGGTAAGGTTTTTAATTTCTTCTCGCTTTCATCTTTTATCAAGCTAAGTTACAGTACCTAATAACTTCTTATATTGTGTTTTAAACCATAGAAAGATTGGTGAAGAGTTTGGAAGGGAAATTCTACAAGTTCAAGAAAAAAGAAACACAAAAAGGTAGAATTCTTCTACTTAGAAATCATGAGTTTGTACAAGTGTTTTTTGAGATGTTTTGAAATAAATCAAGATGTCAATGATGTTAAACTGAGTTGTGGTTGATGTTGATGATGTTGAATTTTATTTTTGTTTGAGAATTAGTGAATTGCAGGTAAAAGGAAAGGTTATTCTTGCTTGAGAAAGAAATTACAAAGTTAGTTAAGTCTTGAATATGTTTTGTTTGATCATAGGTCTAAGAAGGAAATTTTTTATGATTTATTAGATTTGAATGAATTTTGGTGTGTTTTGAAGTATAAAATAGTGATTTAAGCTTACCCTGGAACCAAAAAAAAACCCTTTAAAGGCTCAATTTAGGCACAACTTGTCAAAAGGACTTAGTTTTTGGGCGTAGTGACTTTTTTAAGGCCTTTTGGAGCTCAAAAAACCCTTAGCTTTTTGAAGACTTATTATAATACATTATACATTCAAATACTCATTTAGAATCAAAACAACCTTGCTAGACACACTTCGGAAGCAAAGAAGCCTTTGGAAGGCTCGATTTTGGTAAAACTGGTTATAAGCACTTAGTTTTAGCACGAAGTGAGTTTTTAGAGCTTGTTGGAGCTCCAAATGAGTCCCTAAGACTTATTACAATAAATTACATGTTTAAATACACATATGGGATAAAAAAAAAACTTTGCTTGAGTCACTTCGGAACCAAAAAAGCGCTTTGAAGGCTCGATTTCGGCAAAACTACTTATAATGACTTTGTTTTAGTGCGAAGCGAGTTTTTAAGGCAAATTGGAGCTCCAAATGAGTCCCTCAGACATATTATATTATATTATATGTTAAAATTCACATTTGGGATCAAAACAACTTTGCTAGAGTCACTTCGGAACCAAAAAAACCTTTAAAGGCTCGATTTAGGCACAATTTGTCAAAAGAACTTAGTTTTTGCGCGTAGTGACTTTTTTAAGGCTTTTTGGAGCTCAAAACGAGTTCCTAACACTTATTATAATACAATTTTTGTTCAAATACTCATGTAGAATCAAAACAACTTTTATGGAGTCACTTCAGAGCCACAAAAGCCCTTTAAAGTCTCGATTTTCGTAAAACTTATTGTAAGCACTTAGATTTAGTGTGAAGCGAGTTTTTAAGGCTTGTTGCATCTCCAAATGAGTCCCTAAGATATATTATAATATATTATATGTTTAAATACACATTTTGGATCACACCAACATTGCTAGAGTCACTTCGGAGCCAAAAAAGCCTTTTAATGGTTCAATTTCGGCAAAACTAGTTATAATGACTTTGTTTTATCGCGAAATGGGTTTTCACACTTCTTGGCACTCGAAATGAGTTCTGAATCCTTAATATAATACATTTTTCTTTCAAATACTCATTTAGAATCGAAACAACGTTTCTAGACACACTTCGGAGCGAAAGAAGCCCTTGGAAGGCTCGATTTTGGTAAAACTGGTTATAAGCACTTAGTTTTAGCGCAAAGTGAGTTTTTAGAGCTTATTGGAGCTCCAAATGAGTCCCTAAGACTTATTATAATAAATTTTATGTTTAATACACATTTGGGATAAAAAAAACTTTGCTTGAGTCACTTCGAAACCAAAAAACCCTTTAAAGGCTCGATTTCGGCAAAACTACTTATAATGACTTTGTTTTACCGCGAAGCGAGTTTTTAAGGAAAATTGGAGCTCCGAATGAGTCCCTCAGACTTCTTATATTATATTATATTATATGTTAAAATTTACATTTGGGATCAAAACAACTTTGCTAGAGTCACTTCAGAACCAAAAAAATTAACCCTTTAAAGGCTCGATTTAGGCACAACTTGTCAAAAGGACTTAGTTTTTGCGCGTAGTGACTTTTTAAAGGCTTTTTGGAGCTCAAAAAGAGTTCCTAACACTTATTATAATACAATTTATGTTCAAATACTCAAGTAGAATCAAAACAACTTTTCTGGAGTCACTTCGGAGCCACAAAAGCCTTTTAAAGGCTCGATTTTGGTAAAACTTATTGTAAGCACTTAGATTTAGTGCGAAGCGAGTTTTTAAGGCTTGTTGCATATCCAAACGAGTCCCTATGATATATTATAATATATTATATGTTTAAATACACATTTTGGATCACAACAACTCTGCTAGAGTCACTTCGGAGCCAAAATTGCATTTTAACGGTTCAATTTCTGCAAAACTAGTTATAATGACTTTGTTTTATCGCGAAACGGGTTTTAACACTTCTTGAAGCTCCAAATGAGCTTCTAAGACTTATTATAATTCATTGGACATTCAAATACTCATTTAGGATCAAACCAACATTGCTAGACACACTTCGGAGCCAATGAAGCCCTTGAAAGGCTCAATTTTGGTAAAACTGGTTATAAGCACTTAGTTTTAGCGCGAAGTGAGTTTTTAGAGCTTGTTGGAGCTGAAAATGAGTCCATAAGACTTATTATAATAAATTATATGTTTAAATACACATTTGAGATCAAAACAACTTTGCTAGAGTCACTTCGGAACCAAAAAAACCCTTTATAGGCTCGATTTAGGCACAACTTGTCAAAAGGATTTAGTATTTGCGCGTTGTGACTTTTTAAAGCTTTTGGGGGTGCAAAACAAGTTCCTAACACTTATTATAATATAATTTATGTTCAAATACTCATATAGAATCAAAACAACTTTGCTGGAGTCACTTCGGAGGACCAAAAGCCCTTTAAAGGCTCGATTTAGGTAAAACTTGTTGCAAGCACTTAGATTTAGTGCGAAGCGAGTTTTTAAGGTTTGTTGCATCTCCAAATGAGTCCCTAAGATATATTATAATATATTATATGTTTAAATACACATTTTGGATCGCAACAACTCTGCTAGAGTCACTTTGGAGCCAAAAAAGCGTTTTAAGGGTTCAATTTCGGCAAAACTCGTTATATTGACTTTGTTTTATCGCGAAATAGGTTTTAACACTTCTTGAAACTCCAAATGAGCTTCTAAGACTTATTATAATACATTATACATTCAAATACTCATTTAGGATCAAAACAACGTTGCTAGACACACTTCGGAGCCAATGAAGCCCTTGAAAGGCTCGATTATGGTAAAACTGGTTATAAGCACTTAGTCTTAGCGCGAAGTGAGTTTTTAGCGCTTATTAGAGCTCCAAATGAGTCCCTAAGACTTATTAAAATAAATTATTAATTTAAATACACATTTGGGATCAAAAAAACTTTGCTTGAGTCACTTCCACACCGAAAATGCCCTTAAAAGGCTAGATTACGGCAAAACTAATTATAATCACTTTGTTTTACTGCGAAGCAAGTTTTTAAGGCATATTGGAGCTCAAAATGAGTCCCTAAGACTTATTATATTGTATTACATGTCAAAATACACATTTGGGATCAAAACAACTTTGCTAGAGTCACTTCGGAACCAAAAAAACCTTTTAAAGGCTCGATTTAGGCACAACTTGTCAAAAGGACTTAGTATTTTCGCGTAGTGACTTTTTAAGGCTTTTTGGGGCTCAAAACGAGTCCCTAACACTTATTATATAGAATTTATGTTCAAATACTCATATAGAATCAAAACAACTTTGCTGGAGTCACTTCGGAGCCACAAAAGCCCTTTAAAGGCTTTAGGTAAAACTTATTGTAAGCACTTAGATTTAGTGCGAAGCGAGTTTCTAAGATTTGTTGCATCTCCAAATGAGTTCCTAAGATATATTATAATATATTATATGTTTAAATACACATTTTGGGTCACAACAAATATACTAGAGTCACTTCGGAGCCAAAAAAGCCTTTTAATGGTTCAATTTCGGCAAAACTAGTTATAATGACTTTGTTTTATCGCGAAATGGGTTTTAACACTTCTTGAAGCACCAAATGAGCTTCTAAGACTTATTATAATACATTGTACATTCAAATACTCATTTAGGATCAAACTAACGTTGCTAGACACACTTCGGAGCCAATGAAGCCCTTGAAAGGCTCAATTTTGATAAAACTGGTTATAAGCACTTAGTTTTAGCGCGAAGTGAGTTTTTAGAGCTTGTTGGAGCTGCAAAAGAGTCCCTAAGACTTATTACAATAAATTATATGTTTAAATACACATTTGGGATAAAAAAAAACTTTGCTTGAGTCACTTTGGAACCAAAAAATCTTTTTAAAGAATCGATTTCGGCAAACTACTTATAATGACTTCGTTTTACCGAGAAGGAATTTTTAAGGCATATTCGAGCTCCAAATGAGTCCCTAAGACTTATTATATTATATTAAATGGTAAAATACACATGTGGGATCAAAACAACTTTGCTAGAGTCACTTCAGCACCACAAAAACCCTTTATAGGCTCGATTTAGGCACAACTTGTCAAAAGGACTTAGTATTTGCGCGTTGTGACTTTTTAAAGCTTTTGGGGGTGCAAAACAAGTCCCTAACACTTATTATAATATAATTTATGTTCAAATACTCACATAGAATCAAAACAACTTTGCTGGAGTCACTTCGGAGCAACAAAAGCCCTTTAAAGGCTCGATTTAGGTAAAACTTATTGTAAGCACTTAGATTTAGTGCGAAGCGAGTTTTTAAGGTTTTTTGCATCTCCAAATGAGTCCCTAAGATATATTATAATATATTATATGTTTAAATACACATTTTGGATCGCAACAACTCTGCTAGAGTCACTTTGGAGCCAAAAAAGCGTTTTAAGGGTTCAATTTCGGCAAAACTGGTTATATTGACTTTGTGTTATCGCGAAATAGGTTTTAACACTTCTTGAAGCTCCAAATGAGCTTCTAAGACTTATTATAATACATTATACATTCAAATACTCATTTAGGATCAAAACAACGTTGCTAGACACACTTCGGAGCCAAAGAAGCCCTTGAAAGGCTCGATTCTGGTAAAACTGGTTATAAGCACTTAGTTTTAGCGCGAAGTGAGTTTTTAGCGCTTATTAGAGCTCCAAATGAGTCCCTTAGACTTATTAAAATAAATTATTTATTTAAATACACATTTGGGATCAAAAAAACTTTGCTTGAGTCACTTCCAAACCGAAAATGCCCTTAAAAGGCTAGATTTCGGCAAAACTAATTATAATCACTTTGTTTTACTGCGAAGCAAGTTTTTAGGGCATATTGGAGCTCAAAATGAGTCCCTAAGACTTATTATATTGTATTACATGTCAAAATACATATTTGGGATCAAAACAACTTTGCTAGAGTCACTTCGGAACCAAAAAAACCTTTTAAAGGCTCGATTTAGGCACAACTTGTCAAAAGGACTTAGTATTTTCGCGTAGTGACTTTTTAAGGCTTTTTGGGGCTCAAAACGAGTCCCTAACACTTATTATATAGAATTTATGTTCAAATACTCATATAGAATCAAAACAACTTTGCTGGAGTCACTTCGGAGCCACAAAAGCCCTTTAAAGGCTCGATTTAGGTAAAACTTATTGTAAGCACTTAGATTTAGTGCGAAGCGAGTTTCTAAGATTTGTTGCATCTCCAAATGAGTTCCTAAGATATATTATAATATATTATATGTTTAAATACACATTTTGGGTCACAACAAATATACTAGAGTCACTTCGGAGCCAAAAAAGCCTTTTAATGGTTCAATTTCGGCAAAACTAGTTATAATGACTTTCTTTTATCGCGAAATGGGTTTTAACACTTCTTGAAGCTCCAAATGAGCTTCTAAGACTTATTATAATACATTGTACATTCAAATACTCATTTAGGATCAAACCAACGTTGCTAGACACACTTCGGAGCCAATGAAGCCCTTGAAAGGCTCAATTTTGGTAAAACTGGTTATAAGCACTTAGTTTTAGCGCGAAGTGAGTTTCTAGAGCTTGTTTGAGCTGCAAAAGAGTCCCTAAGACTTATTACAATAAATTATATGTTTAAATACACATTTGGGATCAAAAAAAACTTTGCTTGAGTCACTTTGGAACCAAAAAATCTTTTTAAAGACTCGATTTCAGGCAAACTACTTATAATGACTTCGTTTTACCACGAAGGGAGTTTTTAAGGCATATTGGAGCTCCAAATGAGTCCGTAAGACTTATTATATTATATTATATGGTAAAATACACATGTGGTATCAAAACAACTTTGCTAGAGTCACTTCAGAACCACAAAAACCCTTTATAGGCTCGATTTGGGCACAACTTTTCAAAAGGACTTAGTATTTGCGCGTTGTGACTTTTTAAAGCTTTTGGGGGTGCAAAACAAGTCCCTAACACTTATTATAATATAATTTATGTTCAAATACTCATATAGAATCAAAACAACTTTGCTGGAGTCACTTCGGAGCAACAAAAGCCCTTTAAAGGCTCGATTTAGGTAAAACTTATTGTAAGCACTTAGATTTAGTGCGAAGCGAGTTTTTAAGGTTTGTTGTATCTCCAAATGAGTCTCTAAGATATATTATAATATATTATATGTTTAAATACACATTTTGGATCGCAACAACTCTGCTAGAGTCACTTTGGAGCCAAAAAAGCGTTTTAAGGGTTCAATTTCGGCAAAACTGGTTATATTGACTTTGTGTTATCGCGAAATAGGTTTTAACACTTCTTGAAGCTCCAAATGAGCTTCTAAGACTTATTATAATATATCATACATTCAAATACTCATTTAGGATCAAAACAACGTTGCTAGACACACTTCGGAGCCAAAGAAGCCCTTGAAAGGCTCGATTCTGGTAAAACTGGTTATAAGCACTTAGTTTTAGCGCGAAGTGAGTTTTTAGCGCTTATTAGAGCTCCAAATGAGTCCCTTAGACTTATTAAAATAAATTATTTATTTAAATACACATTTGGGATCAAAAAAACTTTGCTTGAGTCACTTCCAAACCGAAAATGCCCTTAAAAGGCTAGATTTCGGCAAAACTAATTATAATCACTTTGTTTTACTGCGAAGCAAGTTTTTAAGGCATATTGGAGCTCCAAATGAGTCCCTAAGACTTATTATATTGTATTACATGTCAAAATACACATTTGGGATCAAAACAACTTTGCTAGAGTCACTTCGGAACCAAAAAAAACCTTTTAAAGGCTCGATTTAGGCACAACTTGTCAAAAGGACTTAGTATTTTCGCGTAGTGACTTTTTAAGGCTTTTTAGGGCTCAAAACGAGTCCCTAACACTTATTATATAGAATTTATGTTCAAATACTCATATAGAATCAAAACAACTTTGCTGGAGTCACTTCGGAGCCACAAAAGCCCTTTAAAGGCTTTAGGTAAAACTTATTGTAAGCACTTAGATTTAGTGCGTAGCGAGTTTCTAAGATTTGTTGCATCTCCAAATGAGTTCCTAAGATATATTATAATATATTATATGTTTAAATACACATTTTGGGTCACAACAAATATACTAGAGTCACTTCGGAGCCAAAAAAGCCTTTTAATGGTTCAATTTCGGCAAAACTAGTTATAATGACTTTCTTTTATCGGGAAATGGGTTTTAACACTTCTTGAAGCTCCAAATGAGCTTCTAAGACTTATTATAATACATTGTACATTCAAATACTCATTTAGGATCAAACCAACGTTGCTAGACACACTTCGGAGCCAATGAAGCCCTTGAAAGGCTCAATTTTGGTAAAACTGGTTATAAGCACTTAGTTTTAGCGCGAAGTGAGTTTTTAGAGCTTGTTTGAGCTGCAAAAGAGTCCCTAAGACATATTACAATAAATTATATGTTTAAATACACATTTGGGATCAAAAAAAACTTTGCTTGAGTCACTTTGGAACCAAAAAATCTTTTTAAAGACTCGATTTGAGCAAACTACTTATAATGACTTCGTTTTACCAAGAATGGAGTTTTTAAGGCATATTGGAGCTCCAAATGAGTCCCTAAGACTTATTATATTATATTATATGGTAAAATACACATGTGGTATCAAAACAACTTTGCTAGAGTCACTTCAGAACCACAAAAACCCTTTATAGGCTCGATTTAGGCACAACTTATCAAAAGGACTTAGTATTTGCGCGTTGTGACTTTTTAAAGCTTTTGGGGGTGCAAAACAAGTCCCTAACACTTATTATAATATAATTTATGTTCAAATACTCATATAGAATCAAAACAACTTTGCTGGAGTCACTTCGGAGCAACAAAAGCCCTTTAAAGGCTCGATTTAGGTAAAACTTATTGTAAGCACTTAGATTTAGTGCGAAGCGAGTTTTTAAGGTTTGTTGCATCTCCAAATGAGTCCCTAAGATATATTATAATATATTATATGTTTAAATACATATTTTGGATCGCAACAACTCTGCTAGAGTCACTTTGGAGCCAAAAAAGCGTTTTAAGGGTTCAATTTCGGCAAAACTGGTTATATTGACTTTGTGTTATCGCGAAATAGGTTTTAACACTTCTTGAAGCTCCAAATGAGCTTCTAAGACTTATTATAATACATTATACATTCAAATACTCATTTAGGATCAAAACAACATTGCTAGACACACTTCGGAGCCAAAGAAGCCCTTGAAAGGCTCGATTCTGGTAAAACTGGTTATAAGCACTTAGTTTTAGCGCGAAGTGAGTTTTTAGCGCTTATTAGAGCTCCAAATGAGTCCCTAAGACTTATTAAAATAAATTATTAATTTAAATACACATTTGGGATCAAAAAAACTTTGCTTGAGTCACTTCCAAACCGAAAATGCCCTTAAAAGGCTAGATTTCGGCAAAACTAATTATAATCACTTTGTTTTACTGCGAAGCAAGTTTTTAAGGCATATTGGAGCTCCAAATGAGTCCCTAAGACTTATTTTATTGTATTACATGTCAAAATACACATTTGGGATCAAAACAACTTTGCTAGAGTCACTTCGGAACCAAAAAAACCCTTTTATAGGCTCGATTTAGGCACAACTTGTCAAAAGGACTTAGTATTTTCGCGTAGTGACTTTTTAAGGCTTTTTGGGGCTCAAAACGAGTCCCTAACACTTATTATATAGAATTTATGTTCAAATACTCATATATAATCAAAACAACTTTGCTGGAGTCACTTCGGAGCCACAAAAGCCCTTTAAAGGCTCGATTTAGGTAAAACTTATTGTAAGCACTTAGATTTAGTGCGAAGCGAGTTTCTAAGATTTGTTGCATCTCCAAATGAGTTCCTAAGATATATTATAATATATTATATGTTTAAATACACATTTCGGGTCACAACAAATATGCTAGAGTCACTTCAGAGCCAAAAAAGCCTTTTAATGGTTCAATTTCGGCAAAACTAGTTATAATGACTTTGTTTTATCGCGAAATGGGTTTTAACACTTCTTGAAGCTCCAAATGAGCTTCTAAGACTTATTATAATACATTGTACATTCAAATACTCATTTAGGATCCAACCAACATTGCTAGACACACTTCGGAGCCAATGAAGCCCTTGAAAGGCTCAATTTTGGTTAAACTGGTTATAAGCACTTAGTTTTAGCGCGAAGTGAGTTTTTAGAGCTTGTTGGAGCTGCAAAAGAGTCCCTAAGACTTATTACAATAAATTATATGTTTAAATACACATTTGGGATCAAAAAAAACTTTGCTTGAGTCACTTTGGAACCAAAAAATCTTTTTAAAGACTCCATTTCGGCAAACTACTTATAATGACATCGTTTTACCGCGAAGGGAGTTTTTAAGGCATATTGGAGCTCCAAATGAGTCCCTAAGACTTAGTATATTATATTATATGGTAAAATACACATGTGGGATCAAAACAACTTTGCTAGAGTCACTTCGGAACCACAAAAACCCTTTATAGGCTCGATTTAGGCACAACTTGTCAAAAGGACTTAGTATTTGCGCGTTGTTACTTTTTAAAGCTTTTGGGGGTGCAAAACAAGTCCCTAACACTTACTATAATATAATTTATGTTCAAATACTCATATAGAATCAAAACAACTTTGCTGGAGTCACTTCGGAGAACCAAAAGCCCTTTAAAGGCTCGATTTAGGTAAAACTTATTGTAAGCACTTAGATTTAGTGCGAGCGAGTTTTTAAGGTTTGTTGCATCTCCAAATGAGTCCCTAAGATATATTATAATATATTATAGGTTTAAATACACATTTTGGATCGCAACAACTCTGTTAGAATCACTTTGGAGCCAAAAAAACGTTTTAAAGGTTCAATTTCGGCAAAACTGGTTATATTGACTTTGTTTTATCGCGAAATAGGTTTTAACACTTCTTGAAGCTCCAAATGAGCTTCTAAGACTTATTATAATACATTATACATTCAAATACTCATTTAGGATCAAAACAACGTTGCTAGACACACTTCGGAGCCAAAAAAGCCCTTGAAAGGCTCGATTATGGTAAAACTGGTTATAAGCACTTAGTTTTAGCGCGAAGTGAGTTTTTAGCGCTTATTAGAGCTCCAAATGAGTCCCTAAGACTTATTAAAATAAATTATTTATTTAAATACACATTTGGGATCAAAAAAACTTTGCTTGAGTCACTTCCAAACCGAAAATGCCCTTAAAAGGCTAGATTTCGGCAAAACTAATTATAATCACTTTGTTTTACTGCGAAGCAAGTTTTTAAGGCATATTGGAGCTGCAAAAGAGTCCCTAAGACTAAGACTTATTATATTATATTATATGGTAAAATACACATGTGGGATCAAAACAACTTTGTTAGAGTCACTTCGGAACCACAAAAACCCTTTATAGGCTCGATTTAGGCACAACTTGTCAAAAGGACTTAGTATTTGCGCGTTGTAACTTTTTAAAGCTTTTGGGGGTGCAAAACAAGTCCCTAACACTTATTATAATATAATTTATGTTCAAATACTCATATAGAATCAAAAAAACTTTGCGGGAGTCACTTCGGAGCCACAAAAGCCCTTTGAAGGCTCGATTTAGGTAAAACTTATTGTAAGCACTTAGATTTAGTGCGAAGCGACTTTCTAAGATATATTATAATATATTATATGTTTAAATACACATTTTCGGTCACAACAAGTCTGCTGGAGTCACTTCGGAGCCAAAAAAGCATTTTAATGGTTCAATTACGGCAAAACTAGTTATAATGACTTTGTTTTATCGCGAAATGGGTTTTAACACTTCTTGATGCTCCAAATGAGCTTCTAAGACTTATTATAATACATTGTACATTCAAATACTCATTTAGGATGAAACCAACTGTTGTCAGTGATTTTTCGTCAGTCAATGAACCTAGGGGCGATCTCCTGAGTCAGTCAGAGAAGTCCAGAACCCCCGACTCCACCGAACCAAGCGAAAGTCATCGCCTCATGAGAACGCCCTTCAGGATAAGGACGGGCGAGGGTTATCAAAGATGACCCCCGATCCTACACCTCCGGAGATATAACACCACAGAAGGAGCTTCCAGAAAGCCCTTTGGGCGACGGGCCTGGCATATAAAGACAGGATCCCCGAAGATGATCTACCCCCGAAGGAGGTTGCCACGAATGAGGGATCAGCCAGACTCGGCCCTTGAAGTCATCGACCCCCGGTCATAGAGCGTTTTGACCGCGGAGTCACAGATCTCAATTATTCTCCCCCGAGCAGGGAATTCGCTGTAGCAACAGCTTTGTCCTGTCGGATTCAGAAGGACTGTTCTCGGCAGGTGTGCAGCTTTAGTAGGTGGACCAAACCCGTGACTCATGGGACTTGACATTTCGTCTTATTATAACTGTAGCTCCCTTCTTCACCTATAAGTGAGGGCGGAGGAAAAGAGGAAAAGAGAGAGAGAAAGAATACTCTGTAAAAAAAATAATATACAAAGGATGAAATATCATAAAAAAGTGGACGTAGGCTATTACTCTTGAGGAGGGCCGAACCACTCTAAAAATTCCCCGAGTATTTACTTTTCTGCTAAAAATTGATTCCTTTTCATTGCCGCATCACACACTAGAGGTGCGGATCTCGTCGTTGGTTTAAATTCTATACCAACAGATTGGCGCTAGAAGGAAGGCCGGCCCGAACCTCCGGGCATGCCCTTTCATTCCAGTTTCTTTCAAGCTTTTTTCCAGAAGTCTCGTCGTCACCTGTGATCGGAAATCATGGCGCCGACGACCTGACTAACGGGAAAGAAACCCCATGAATCCCAAGCTGGGTCAGATCTAGTAGAAAAGAAAGAACGTCCAAGACCCCATGTCCCGGATGAACAGCATGGTGAAGATCTTCGGCTCATGACCACCAACATATGCAGTTCATCACCGGCAAGGGATAGACGGAAGAGCTCCAGACGCGGCTTCGAACGGGACGGGAGAAAGCCGCAGCTGAGGTAGCTGCCGAGGACATCACCTAGACGGACTTAGAGCCGACCAACTGGCGGATCACACGCTTTGGCCGGCCACCATCGCAGCCGAAGGTCTGACGATAAACCATCCGGAGGCCCCAAACCGCAGAGGCACGACCGCCAGTGGTCCAAACCGGAAGATCACGACCAGCCGCTAACGAGCAAAAGAGATCGGCTCTTTCCACACCAAGCGAACTGGGTCGATATCCCCAAAAACCACTGAGGCATGCTCCGTCGCAGTCCGAGGACCGCCTCGGAGGGTCTCGGTGTCCGGTGATGACCCGGTTCTGCGAGTGATCGCAGTCTGAAGGACTGTGGGAGTTAGCCTTGCCACTCCCACCACTTCCCTGCCCTCGGCATCTATATACCCCGAGGTTTTTGCTTGGTCGCAGACCAATGGCGCAGAAGAGGCATTTTGGGGGAAATAAACCTAAGATCTCTAGCCACAGACGACGTAGTCGAGAGCGGTTTTAATTCTCAAGGAGAGGTGGCCACATCCTCTTGCCAGCACGGAATGTCCTTGTACGCTCCGAGCATGGCTCTAGGCAAGCCAACAGAAAGTCGGCGTAGTAATAGCCCCCGAAGGTGCTATCGAGGCCAACCAAGAAGATATCTCTATTATCATGGCAGACCACAAGACCCGCGAATATCGCCTGGGCAGCTGCTGGCGAAAAGAACAAGGTTGCCGCGATGGCCAAACTCAAGGCCCGCACCAAAAGGAGCGCCGCAGCCGAATAGCCCGGAAAAGGGCATCTTCGTCTGTATAAGACTAGACCCGTGGCGTGACAGCGGAGTGCTTGATCAAAGGGTGTCCCCGGAGATAGTCAACTGCCTCCTGAAGTCAAGGCTTTGGTACTCCCTAGACCCTTGCCAGCGCGGAACGCCTTTGTGCACTTTGAGCACGGTTCTAGGCGCGCCGAAAGGAAGAGACGGCTCATGTTCGAATGGCAAAAGCTCATCTGACGGCAACCGGGTCGCCCGCGGTTGAGAGATATCCGCAGGACAAGATCCCCGTCTCGCAGGGACCTCCCCTCGTAGCCAGCTACTCAGTCTGCATAGAATATAAACGCGGTGTATAAAGGATGGAATCGCGGAGCGGATGAATCCTATAAACATCACTCTCGACGGCTTTTTTGACCGCGGAGCGCTCAGGCCGCTGGGGGAAATCCGGGGTACCAGAAAGAAATAGATGCGCTCTATAGGTACCTCGAAGGCAAGCAAGGCTAGAACGCGAGGTCCGAAGGGCTTACGTAGGCTTTACTCGCTGAGGCTTCCTACCGCACAAAGGTTTATCTTGTCAGGTGTTTCCTTCGATGAAAACCTGTTCGGGGATTAACTTGGGAAGCTGGGCCAACTGTCTCCTAGAACCATTCTATTCTTCGGAGGAGGTAGAAGACCTAGGTGCGTCCAAAGGAGAAACTCCGAGGCGGGAAAGATGAGAATCCTTCAAAGGATGGTCTAACCGCCGGTGTATAAGACAAAAGGCCCTGCCCCATTCAGAAGCACCGGGGACCGCTGCAAGCAATGGGGTACTCGCAAATCTCGACGAATATGAGATCTGACTAAGAGTCCACCCCCGAAGAAGCCTGGTTCGGGATAATCCTTCGTAGGAGGAACAACCCGCAACTAAACAGTGCATTCACGGAGGTATGCTCAGGTCCCGATCTAAAACTGAATCGTCTAATTTGCTCATTATGACCCTCGGAGAGGGCATGATTCGGAAGAGTTGTAGTCCTCGGAGAGGACACGACGAGCGA
Organism: Boehmeria nivea var. tenacissima; assembly: GCA_018132145.1. Classification (NCBI taxonomy): domain Eukaryota; kingdom Viridiplantae; phylum Streptophyta; class Magnoliopsida; order Rosales; family Urticaceae; genus Boehmeria; species Boehmeria nivea. Next base: position 2,019,247 of record CM030877.1, read on the forward strand.
CTGTAGGAATAGTCCCGAAGGGACTTGATCCTATAGTCGGGGGCCACAGCATGAAGAAGGTAGTATTTAAACTTTAAACTTTATACTTCGCGTAACCAGTTTTCTTTTTGTAGGTAACCATTGTGTTCCAACATCAAAAGGGGCGAGGACGAACTCTCCGGCAAAGCGAGGTTTGGGACGATGCTGGAGCCAGCAAAATCAGGACCGGAGGGACGTTTGGTTCCGGAGGGATCAGACCCCATTTCTCTACCGGAGAGAGTGTCTCCCTTCGGGGCAACAAGAGGATTCCGCGTAGCCAGTCGCTCCCGCGAATAATTCCCCTCAGCAACAGGTGATGGTGCACCCTTAGCAGATTGGTTTCAACCAGGACAAATCCCGAGCGACGCGATTCGCACCGCTGGGATTGGGGGGCAGATGTTGTCAGGGATTTTTCGTCAGTCAATGAGTCTAGGGGCGATCTCCCAAGTCAGTCAGAGAAGTCCAGAACCCCCGACTCTACCGAACCAAGCGAAAGTTACCGCCTCATGAGAACGCCCTTCAGGATAAGGGTGGGCGAGGGTTATCGAAAATGACCCCCGATCCTACACCCCCGGAGATATAACACCACAGAAGGAGCTTCCAGAAAGCCCTTTGGGCGACGGGCCGGCATATAAAGACAGGATCCCCGAAGATGATCTACCCCCGAAGGAGGTTGCCACGAATGAGGGATCAGCCAGACTCGGCCCTTGAAGTCATCGACCCCCGGTCATAGAGCGTTTTGACCGCGGGGTCACAGATCTCAATTATTCTCCCCCGAGCAGGGAATTCGCTGTAGCAACAGCTTTGTCCTGTCGGATTCAGAAGGACTGTTCTCGGCAGGTGTGCAGCTTTAGTAGGTGAACTAAACCCGTGACTCATGGGACTTGACATTTCGTCTTATTATAACTGTAGCTCCCTTCTTCACCTATAAGTGAGGGCGGAGGAAAAGAGGAAAAGAGAGAGAGAGAAAGAATACTCTGTAAAAAAAAACAATATACAAAGGATGAAATATCATAAAAAAATGGACGTAGGCTATTACTCTTGAGGAGGGCCGAACCACTCTAAAAATTCCCCGAGTATTTAATTTCCGCTCAAACTTCCACTATTCATTGCCGTATCACACACTAGAGATACGGATCACGGCGTTGGTTCAAATTTTACACCAACACCAACGTTGCTAGACATACTTAGATTTAGTGCGAAGCGAATTTTTAAGGTTTGTTGCATCCCCAAATGAGTCCTTAAGATATATTATAATATATTATATGTTTAAATACACATTTTGGATCACAACAACTTTGCTAGAGTCACTTCGGAGCCAAAAATGCCTTTTTATTGTCCAATTTCGGTAAAACTAGTTATAACAACTTTGTTTTACCGCGAAATGGGTTTTAACACTTCTTGGTGCTCCAAATGAGTTCCTAAGACTTATTATAATACATTATACATTCAAATACTCATTTAGGATCAAAACAACTTTACTAGACATACTTCGGAGCCAAAGAAACCCTTGAAAGGCTCGATTCTGGTAAAACTGGTTATAAGCACTTAGTTTTAGCGCGAAGTGAGTTTTTGGCGCTTATTAGAGCTCCAAATGAGTCCCTGAGACTTATTATAATACATTATACATTCAGCAAAGTTGTTTTGATCACAAATGTGTAATTAATCCTATAATATATTATAATAAGTCTTAGGGACAAATTTGAAGCTCCAATATGCCTTAAAAACTCGCTTCGGGCTATAACAAAGTCATTATGAGTAGTTTTGCTGAAATCAAACTTTTAAAGGGATTTTTTGGTTCTGAAGTGACTCTAACAAAGTTGTTTTCCAAATGTGTATTTAAACATATAATATATTATAATAAGTCCTAGGGGCTCATTTGGAGCACCAATATACCTTAAAAACTTGCTTCGTGCTAAAACAAAGTCATTATAAGTAGTTTTGCCGAAACCGAGCCTTTAAATGGCTTTTTTTTGTTTCGAAGTGACTCTAGCAAAGTTGTTTTGATCCCAAATTTGTATTCAAACATATAATTTATTATAAGAATTCTTAGAGACTCATTTCGAGCTCCAACAAGCTTTGAAAACTCACTTCGCGCTAAAACTAAGTGTTTATAACCAGTTTTACCTAAATCGAGTCTTAAAGGGCTTAATTGGCACCGAAGTGTGCCTAGCAACATTGTTTTGATCCTAAATGAGTATTTAAACGTATAATGTATTATAATTAGTATTAGAAACTCATTTGGAGCGCCAAGAAGCGTTAAAAACCCATTTTGCGTTAAAACAAAGTCATTATAACTAGTTTTGCCAAAATTGAACTATTAAAATGCTTTTCTGGCTCCGAAGTGACTCTAGCAAAGTTGTTGTGACTCAAAATGTGTATTTAACCAAATAATATATTATAATAAATCTTAGGGACTCCATTTCGAGATGCAACAAACCTTAAAAACTCACTCCGCACTAATTCTAAGTGCTTACAATAAGTTTTACCTAAATCGAGGCTTTAAAGTGCTTTTTTGGCTCCGACGTGACTCTGGCAAATTTGTTTTAATTAAACATGAGTATTTGAACATATATTGTATTATAATAAGTCTTAGGGAGTCATTTTCACCTCGAATAAGCCTTAAAAAGTCACTTTGCACAAAAGCTAAGTCCATTGGATAAGTTGTGCCTAAATTGAGCCTTTAAAGGGCTTTTTTGGTTCCGAAGTGACTCTAGCAAAGTTGTTTTGATCACAAATGTGTAATTAATCCTATAATATAATATAATAAGTCTTAGGGACAAATTTGAAGCTCCAATATGCCTTAAAAACTCGCTTCGCGCTATAACAAAGTCATTATGAGTAGTTTTGCTGAAATCAAGCTTTTAAAGGGATTTTTTGGTTCTGAAGTGACTCTAACAAAGTTGTTTTGATCCCAAATGTGTATTTAAACATATAATATATTCTAATAAGTCCTAGGGCTCATTTGGAGCACCAATATACCTTAAAAACTTGCTTCGTGTTAAAACAAAGTCATTATAAGTAGTTTTGCCGAAATGGAGCCTTTAAATTGCTTTTTTTGTTTCGAAGTGACTCTAGCAAAGTTGGTTTGATCCCAAATTTGTATTCAAACATATAATTTATTATAAGAATTCTTAGGGACTCATTTGGAGCTCCAACAAGCTTTGAAAACTCACTTCGCGCTAAAACTAAGTGTTTATAACCAGCTTTACCTAAATCGAGTCTTAAAGGGCTTAATTGGCACCGAAGTGTGCCTAGCAACATTGTTTTGATCCTAAATGAGTATTTAAACGTATAATGTATTATAATTAGTATTAGAAACTCATTTGGAGCTCCAAGAAGCGTTAAAAACCCATTTCGCGTTAAAACAAAGTCATTATAACTAGTTTTGCCAAAATTGAACTATTAAAATGCTTTTCTGGCTCCGAAGTGACTCTAGCAAAGTTGTTGTGACCCAAAATGTGTATTTAACCAAATAATATGTTATAATAAATCTTAGGGACTCTATTTCGAGATGCAACAAACCTTAAAAACTCACTCCGCACTAATTCTAAGTGCTTACAATAAGTTTTACCTAAATCGAGGCTTTAAAGTGCTTTTTTGGCTCCGACGTGACTCTGGCAAAGTTGTTTTAATTAAACATGAGTATTTGAACATATATTGTATTATAATAAGTCTTAGGGAGTCATTTTCACCTCAAATAAGCCTTAAAAAGTCACTATGCACAAAAGCTAAGTCCATTGGATAAGTTGTGCCTAAATTGAGCCTTTAAAGGGCTTTTATGGTTCCGAAGTGACTCTAGCAAAGTTGTTTTGATCACAAATGTGTAATTAATCCTATAATATATTATAATAAGTCTTAGGGACAAATTTGAAGCTCCAATATGTCTTAAAAACTCGCTTCGCGCTATAACAAAGTCATTATGAGTAGTTTTGCTGAAATCAAACTTTTAAAGGGATTTTTTGGTTCTGAAGTGACTCTAACAAAGTTGTTTCCCAAATGTGTATTTAAACATATAATATATTATAATAAGTCCTAGGGGCTCATTTTGAGCACCAATATACCTTAAAAACTTGGTTCGTGCTAAAACAAAGTCATTATAAGTAGTTTTGCCGAAATCGAGCCTTTAAATTGCTTTTTTTATTTCGAAGTGACTCTAGCAAAGTTGATCCCAAATTTGTATTCATACATATAATTCATTATAAGAATTCTTAGGGACTCATTTGGAGCTCCAACAAGCTTTGAAAACTCACTTCGCGCTAAAACTAAGTGTTTATAACCAGTTTTACCTAAATTGAGTCTTAAAGGGCTTAATTGGCACCGAAGTGTGCCTAGCAACATTGTTTTGATCCTAAATGAGTATTTAAACGTATAATGTATTATAATTAGTATTATAAACTCATTTGGAGCTCCAAGAAGCGTTAAAAACCCATTTCGCGTTAAAACAAAGTCATTATAACTAGTTTTGCCAAAATTGAATTATTAAAAGGCTTTTCTGGCTCCGAAGTGACTCTACCAAAGTTGTTGTGACCCTAAATGTGTATTTAACCAAATAATAAATTATAATAAATCTTAGGGACTCCATTTGGAGATGCAACAAACCTTAAAAACTCACTCCGCACTAAATCCAAGTGCATACAATAAGTTTTACCTAAATCGAGACTTTAAAGTGCTTTTTTGGCTCCGACGTGACTCTAGCAAAGTTGTTTTAATAAAACATGAGTATTTGAACATATATTGTACTATAATAAGTCTTAGGGAGTCATTTTCACCTCGAATAAGCCTTAAAAAGTCACTATGCACAAAAGCTAAGTTCGTTGGATAAGTTGTGCCTAAATTGAGCCTTTAAAGGGCTTTTTTGGTTCCGAAGCGACTCTAGCAAAGTTGTTTTGATCACAAATGTGTAATTAATCCTATAATATATTATAATAATTCTTAGGGACAAATTTGAAGCTCCAATATGCCTTAAAAACTCGCTTCGCGCTATAACAAAGTCATTATGAGTAGTTTTTCTGAAATCAAGCTTTTAAAGGGATTTTTTGGTTCTGAAGTGACTCTAACAAAGTTGTTTTGATCCCAAATGTGTATTTAAACATATAATATATTATTATAAGTCCTAGCGGCCCATTTGGGGCACCAATATGCCTTAAAAACTTGGTTCGTGCTAAAACAAAGTCATTATAAGTAGTTTTGCAGAAATCGAGCCTTTAAATGGCTTTTTTGATTTCGAAGTGACTCTAGCAAAGTTGTTTTGATCCCAAATGTGTATTCAAACATATAATTTATTATAAGAATTCTTAGGGACTCATTTGGAGCTCCAACAAGTTTAAAATGCTCACTTCGCGCTAAAACTAAGTGTTTATAACCAGTTTTACCTAAATCGAGTCTTAAAGGGCTTAATTGGCTCCGGAGTGTGCCTAGCAACATTATTTTGATCCTAAATGAGTATTTTAGTGTATAATGTATTATAATTAGTATTAGAAACTCATTTGGAGCTCCAAGAAGTGTTAAAAAATCATTTCGCGTTAAAACAAAGTCATTATAACTAGTTTTGCCAAAATTGAATTATTAAAAGGCTTTTCTGGCTCCGAAGTGACTCTACCAAAGTTGTTGTGACCCTAAATGTATATTTAACCAAATAATAAATTATAATAAATCTTAGGGACTCCCTTTGGAGATGCAACAAACCTTAACAACTCACTCCGCACTAAATCTAAGTGCTTACAATAAGTTTTACATAAATCGAGGCTTTAAAGTGCTTTTTTGGCTCCGATGTGACTCTAACAAAGTTGTTTTAATTAAACATGAGTATTTGAACATATATGGTATTATAGTAAGTCTTAGGGAGTCATTTTCACCTCGAATAAGCCTTAAAAAGTCACTATGCACAAAAGCTAAGTCCATTGGATAACTTGTGCTAAATTAAGCCGTTAAAGGGCTTTTTTGGTTCCGAAGTGACTCTCGCAAAGTTGTTTTGATCGTAAATGTGTAATTAAACCTTTAATATATTATAATAAGTCTTAGGGACAAATTTGGATCTCCAATATGCCTTAAAAACTCGCTTCGCGCTATAACAAAGTCATTGTGAGTAGTTTTGCAGAAATCAAGCTTTTCAAGGGCTTTTTTCGTTTTGAAGTGACTCTAACAAAGTCTTAGGGGCTCATTTGGAGCACCAATAGGCCTTAAAAACTTGCTTCATGCAAAAACAAAGTCATTACAAGTAGTTTTGCCGAAATCGAGTCTTTAAATGGCTTTTTTAGTTTCGAAGTGACTCTAGCAAAGTTGTTTTGATACCAAATGTGTATTCAAACATATAATTTATTATACGAAGTTTTAAGGACTCATTTGGAGCACCAATAAGCTTTGAAAACTCACTTCGCGCTAAAACTAAGTGTTTATAATCAAGTTTACCTAAATCGAGTCTTAAAGCGCTTAATTGGCTCCGAAGTGTGCCTAGCAACGTTGTTTTGATCCTAAATGAGTATTTAAACGTATAATGTATTATAATTAGTCTTAGAAACTCATTTGGAGCTACAAGAAGCGTTAAAAACCCATTTCGCGTTAAAACAAAATCATTATAACTGGTTTTGCCAAAATTGAACTATTAAAAGGCTTTTCTGGCTCCGAAGTGACTCTACCAAAGTTGTTGTGACCCTAAATGTGTATTTAACCAAATAATATATTATAATTAATCTTAGGGACTCCATTTGGAGATGAAACAAGCCTTAAAAACTCACTCCGCATTAAATCTAAGTATTTACAATAAGTTTTACCTAAATCGAGGCTTTAAAGGGCTTTTTTGGCTTCGACGTGACTCTAGCAAAGTTGTTTTGACAAAACCTGAGTATTTGAACATATATTGTATTATAATAAGTCTTAGGGACTCATTTTAAGCTCCAACAAGCCTTAAAACGTCACTATATACAAAAACTAAGTCCATTTGACAAGTTGTGCCTAAATTGAGCCTTTAAAGGGCTTTTTTGGTTCCGAAGTGACTCTAGCAAAAATCTTTTGATCCCAAATGTTTAATTAAACATAAAATATATTATAATAAGTCTTAGGGATAAATTTGGAGCTCTAATATGCCTTAAAAACTCGGTTCACGCAATAACAAAGTCATTATAAGTAGTTTTGCTGAAATCGAGCATTTAGAGGCCTTTTTTGGCTCTGAAGTGACTCTAGCAAAGTTGTTTTGATCCCACATTTGTATTTAAACATATAATATATGATAATAAGTCTTAGGGACTCGTTTGGAGCACCAATATGCCTTAAAAACTTGGTTCGTGCTAAAACAATGTCATTATAAGTAGTTTTACCGAAATCGAGCCTTTAAATGGCTTTTTTGGTTTCGAAGTGACTCTAGCAAAGTTGGTTTGATCCCAAATGTGTATTCAAACATATAATTTGTTAAAACAAGTCTTAGGGACTCATTTGGAGCTCCAACAAGCTTTGAAAACTCACTTCGCGCAAAAACTAAGTGTTTATAAACAGCTTTACCTAAATCAAGTCTTTAATGGGCTTCTTTGGCTCCGAAGTGTGCCTAGCAACGTTGTTTTGATCCTAAATTAGTATTTAAATGTATCGTGTATTACAATTAGTCTTAGAAACACATTTGGAGCTCCAAGAAGTGATAAAAACACATTTCGCTTTAAAACAAAGTCATTATAACTGGTTTTGCCAAAATTGAACTATTAAAAGGCTTTTCTGGCTCCGATGTGACTCTAGCAAAGTTCTTTTGACTCTAAATGTGTATTTAAACAAATAATATATTATAATAAATCTTAGAGACTCCATTTTGAGATCCAATAAACCTTAAAAACTTACTTCGCGCTAAATATAAGTGCTTACAATAAGTTTTACCTAAATCGAGCCTTTAAATGGCCTTTTTGGCTCCGACGTGAGTCTAGCGGAGTTGTTTTGATTCTACATGAGTATTGGAACATATATTGTAATATAATAAGTCTTTGGGACTCATTTTGAGCTCCAACAAGCCTTAAAAAGTCACTATGCACAAAAACTAAGTACATTTGACAAGTTGTGCCTAAATTGAGCCTTTAGAGGGCTTTTTTGGTTCTGTAGTGACTCTAGCAAAGTTGTTTTGATCCCAAATGTGTATTTAAACATGTAATATATTATAATAAGTCTTAGGGACTCGTTTGGAGCACCAATATGCATTAAAAACTTGCTTCGTGCTAAAACAAAGCCATTATCAGTAGTTTTCTCGAAATCGAGCCTTTAAATGGGTGTTTTTGTTCTGAAGTGACACTAGCAAAGTTGTTTTGATCCCGAATGTGTATTCAAACATATAATTTATTATAAAAAGTCTTGGGGACTCATTTGGAGCTCCAACAAGCTTTGAAAACTCACTTCACGCTAAAACTAAGTGTTTATAACCAGTTTTACCTAAATTGAGTCTTTAAAGGGCTTCTTTGGCTCCGAAGTGTGCTTAGTTACGTTGTTTTGATCCTAAATTAGTATTTAAATGTACAATGTATTATAATTAGTCTTAGAAACTCATTTCGAGCTCCAAGAAGCGTTAAAAACACATTTCGCGTTAAAACAAAGTCATTATAACTAGCTTTGCCAAAATTGAACTATTAAAAGGCTTTTCCGGATCCGAAGCGACTCTAGCAAAGTTGTTGTGACCCTAAATGTGTATTTAAACAAATAATATATTTTAATAAATCTTAGGGAATCCATTTGGAAATGCAACAAATCTTAAAAACTCACTCCGCACTAAATCTAAGTGCTTACAATAAGTTTTACCTAAATTGAGCCTTCAAAGGGCTTTTTCTGGCTCCGACGTGACTCTAACAAAGTTGTTTTGATTCTACATGAGTATGAACATATATTGTATTATAATAAGTCTTAGGGACTCATTTTGAGCTCCAACAAGCCTTAAAAAGTCACTATTCAGAAAAACTAAGTCAACTGGACAAGTTGTGCCTAAATTGAGCCTTTAAAGGGCTTTTTTGGTTCCAAAGTGACTCTAGCAAAGTTGTTCTGATTCCAATTGTGTAATTAAACATATAATTTATTATAATAAGTCTTAGGGACAAATTTGGACATCCAATATGCCTTAAAAACTCGCTTCGCACAATAACAAAGTAATTATAAGTAGTTTTGCTAAAATCGAGCCTTTGGAGGGCTTTTTCGGCTTTAAAGTGACTCTAGCAAAGTTGTTTTGATCCCAGATTTGTATTTAAACATATAATATATGATAATCAGTCTTAGGGACTCATTTAGAGCACCAATATGCCTTAAAAACTTGGTTCGTGCTAAAACAAAGTCATTATAAGTAGTTTTGCCGAAATCGAGCCTTTAAAGGGCTTTTCTGGTTCCGAAGTGACTCAAGCAAAGTTTTTTTATTCTAAATGTGTTTTGAAGTGACTCTAGCAAAGTTGTTTTGACCCCAAATGTGTATTCAAACTTATAATTTATTATAACAAGTCTTAGAGACTCATTTGGAGCTCCAACAAGCTTTCTGTTCTCGCAAAAACTAAGTGTTTATAACCAGTTTTACCTAAATCGAGTCTTTAAAGGGCTTCTTTGGCTCCGAAGTGTGCCTAGCAACGTTGTTTTGATCCTAAATGTGTATTTAAATGTATAATGTATTATAATTAGTCTTAGAAACACATCTGGAGCACCAAGAAGCGTTAAAAACCCATTTCGCGTTAAAACAAAGTCATTATAACTGGTTTTGCCAAAATTGAACTATTAAAAGGCTTTTCTTGCTCCGAAGTGACTCTAGCAAAGTTGTTGTGACTCTAAATGTATATTTAAACCAATAAGATATTATAATAAATCTTAGGTACTCCATTTTGGGATGCAACAAACCTTAAAAACTCACTTCCCACTAAATCTAAGTGCTTACAACAAGTTTTACCTAAATCGAGCCTTTAAAGGGATTTTTTGGCTCTGACGTGACTCTAGCAAAGTTGTTTTTATTCTACATGAGTATCTGAACATATATTTTATTATAATAAGTCTTAGGGACTCATTTTCAGCACCAACAAGCCTTAAAAGTCACTATGCACAAAAACTAAGTCCATTTGACAAGTTGTGCCTAGATTGAGCCTTTAAAAGGTTTTTTTTGTTCCGAAGTGACTGTAGCAAAGTTATTTTGATCCCAAATGTGTAATTAAACATATAATATATTATAATAAGTCTTAGGGACAAATTTGGAGCTCCAATATTCCTTAAAAACTCGCTTCGCGCTATAACAAAGTAATTATAAGTAGTTTAGTTGAAATCGAACTTTCAAAGGGCTTTTTTTTTGTTCTGAAGTGACTCTAGCAAACATGTTTTTATCCCAATTGTGTTTTTAAACATATAATATTTTATAATAAGTCTTAGGGACAAATTTGGAGCTCCAATATGCCTTAAAAACTCGCTTCGCGCTATAACAAAGTAATTATAAGTAGTTTTGCTGAAATCGAGCCTTTAAAGGGCTTTTTTGGTTCTGAAGTAACTCTAGCAAAGTTGTTTTGATCCCAAATGTGTATTTAGACATATAATATATTATAATCAGTCTTAGGGACTCATTTGAAGCATCAATATGCCTTAAAAACTTGGTTCATGCTAAAACAAAGTCATTACAAGTAGTTTTGTCGAAATCGAGCCATTAAATGGCTTTTTTGGTTCCGAAGTGACTCTAGCAAAGTTGTTTAGATCCCAAATGTGTATTCAAACATATAATTTATTATAACAAGTCTTAGGGACTCATTTGGAGCTCCAACAAGCTTTGAAAATTCACTTCGCGCTAAAACTAAGTGTTTATAACCAGTTTTACCTAAATCGAGTCTTAAAGCCCTTGAAAGGCTCGATTTTGCTAAAACTGGTTATAAGCAGTTAGTTTTATCGCGAAGTGAGTTTTTAGAGCTTGTTGGTGCTCCAAATGAGTCCCTAAGACTTATTATAATAAATTATATGTTTAAATACACATTTTGGATCACAACAACTTTGCTAGAGTCACTTTTGAGCCAAAAAAGCGTTTTAATGGTTCAATTTCGGCAAAACTAGTTATAATGACTTTGTTTTATCGCTAAATGGGTTTTAACACTTCTTGGAGCTCCAAATGAGTTCCTAACACTTTTTATAATACATTATAAATTCAAATACTCATTTAAGATCAAAACACTGTTGCTAGACACACTTTGGAGCCAAAGAAGCCCTTGAAAGGCTCTATTTCGGTAAAATTGGTTATAAGCACTAAGTTTTAGCGCCAGGTGAGTTTCTGGAGCTTGTTCGAGCTCCAAATGAGTCCCTAAGAAATATTATAATAAATTACATGTTTAAATACATATTTGGGATCAAAAAAAATATTGCTTGAGTCACTTCGGAACCAAAATAGCCCTTTAAAAGCTCGATTTGGAAAAACTACTTATAATGACTTTGGTTTATCGCGAAGCGAGTTTTTAAGGCATTTTGGAGCTCAAAATGAGTCCCTAAGACTTATTATATTATATTATATGTTAAAATACACATTTGGGATCAAAATAAATTCGCCAGAGTCGCTTCGGAGCCAAAAAAGTATTTTAATGGTTCAATTTCGGCAAAACTAGTTATAGTGACTTTGTTTTATCACGAAATGGGTTTTAACACTTCTTGGAGCTCCAAATATGTTCCTAAGACTTATTATAATACATTATACATTCAAATACTCATTTAGGATCAAAACAACGTTGCTAGACACACTTCAGAGCCAAAGAAGCCCTTGAAAGGCTCGATTTTGGTAAAACTGGTTATAAGCACTTAGTTTTAGCGCGAAGTGAGTTTTTAGAGCTTGTTGGAGCTCCAAATGAGTCCCTAAGACTTATTACATTAAATTATATGTTTAAATACAAATTTGGTATCAAAAAACATTTCTTGAATCACTTCGGAACCAAAAAAGCCCTTTAAAGGCTCGATTTCGGCAAAACTACATATAAAGACTTTTCTTTAGCGCGAAGCGTGTTTTTAAGGCATATTGGACCTCCAAATGAGTCGCTAAGACTTATTACATTATAATATATGTTAAAATACACATTTGGCATCAAAACAACTTTGCTAGAGTCACTTCGGGACCAAAAAAACCCTTTAAAGGCTTGGTTTAGGCACAACTTGTCAAAAGGACTTAGTTTTTGCGCGTAGTGACTTTTAAAGGCTTTTTCGAGCTCAAAACGAGTCCCTAAGACTTATTATAATACAATTTATGTTCAAATACTCTTGTAGAATCAAAAAAACTTTGCTGCAGTCACTTCGGAGCCACAAAAGCCCTTTAAAGACACGATTTAGGTAAAACTTATTGTAAGCACTTAGATTTAGTGCGAAGTGAGTTTTTAAGGTTTGTTGCATCTCCAAGTGAGTCCCTAAGATATATTATAATAGATTATATGTTTAAATACACATTTTGGATCACAACAACTTTGCTAGAGTCACTTTTGAGCCAAAAAAGCGTTTGAATGGTTCAATTTCGGCAAAACTAGTTATAATGACTTTGTTTTATCACGAAATGGGTTTTAACACTTCTTGGAGCTCCAAATGAGTTCCTAAGACTTATTATAATACATTATAAATTCAAATACTCATTTAGGATCAAAACATTGTTGCTAGACACACTTCGGAGCCAAAGAAACCCTTTAAAAGGCTCTATTTCGGTAAAACTGGTTATAAGCACTTAGTTTTAGGGCGAAGTGAGTTTTTAGAGCTTGTTGGAGCTCCAAATGAGTCCCTAAGAAATATTATAATAAATTATATGTTTAAATACACATTTGGGGTTAAAAAAAATTGCTTGAGTCACTTCGGAACCAAAAAAAGCCATTTAAAGGCTCGATTTGGCAAAACGAATTTTTAAGGCATATTGGAGCTCCAAATGAGTCCCTAAAACTTATTATATTATATTATATGTTAAAATACACATTTGGGATCAAAATAAATTCGCTAGAGTCACTTCGGAGCCAAAAAAGCATTTTAATGCTTCAATTTCGGCAAAACTAGTTATAGTGACTTTGTTTTATCACGAAATGGGTTTTAACATTCCTTGGAGCTCCAAATGTGTTCCTAAGACTTATTATAATACATTATACATTCAAATACTCATTTAGGATCAAAACAACGTTGCTAGACACACTTCAGAGCCAAAGAAGCCCTTGAAAGGCTCGATTTTGGTAAAACTGGTTATAAGCACTTAGTTTTAGCGCGAAGTGAGTTTTTAGAGCTTGTTGGAGCTCCAAATGAGTCCCTAAGACTTATTACATTAAATTATATGTTTAAATACACATTTGGAATCAAAAAACTTTTCTTGAGTCACTTCGGAACCAAAAAAGTCCTTTAAAGGCTCGATTTCGGTAAAACTACTTATAAAGACTTTTCTTTTGCGCGAAGCGTGTTTTTAAGGCATATTGGACCACCAAATGAGTCGCTAAGACTTATTACATTATCTTATATGTTAAAATACACATTTGGCATCAAAATAAGTTTGCTAGAGTCACTTCGGAATCAAAAAACCCTTTAAAGGCTTGATTTAGGCACAACTTGTTAAAAGGACTTTGTTTTTGCACATATTGAATTTTTAAGGCATTTGGAGCTCAAAACGAGTCCCTAAGACTTATTATGATACAATTTGTGTTCAAATACTCTTGTAGAATCAAAAAAACTTTGCTGGAGTCACTTCGGAACCAAAAAAAGCCCCTTAAAGGCTCGATTTGGCAAAACTACTTATAATGACTTTGGTTTATCGCGAAGCGAGTTTTTAAGGCATATTGGAGCTCCAAATGAGTCCCTAAAACTTATTATATTATATTATATGTTAAAATACACATTTGGGATCAAAATAAATTCGCTAGAGTCACTTCGGAGCCAAAAAAGCATTTTAATGCTTCAATTTCGGCAAAACTAGTTATAGTGACTTTGTTTTATCACGAAATGGGTTTTAACACTTCTTGGAGCTCCAAATGAGTTCCTAAGACTTATTATAATACATTATAAATTCAAATAATCATTTAGGATCAAAACAAATTTGCTAGATACACTTCGGAGCCGAAGAACCCTTGAAAGGCTCTATTTCGGTAAAACTGGTTATAAGCACTTAGTTTTAGCGCGAAGTGAGTTTTTAGAGCTTGTTGGAGCTCCAAATGAGTCCCTAAGACTTATTACATTAAATTATATGTTTAAATACAAATTTGGTATCAAAAAACATTTCTTGAATCACTTCGGAACCAAAAAAGCCCTTTAAAGGCTCGATTTCGGCAAAACTACATATAAAGACTTTTCTTTAGCGCGAAGCGTGTTTTTAAGGCATATTGGACCTCCAAATGAGTCGCTAAGACTTATTACATTATAATATATGTTAAAATACACATTTGGCATCAAAACAACTTTGCTAGAGTCACTTCGGGACCAAAAAAACCCTTTAAAGGCTTGGTTTAGGCACAACTTGTCAAAAGGACTTAGTTTTTGCGCGTAGTGACTTTTAAAGGCTTTTTCGAGCTCAAAACGAGTCCCTAAGACTTATTATAATACAATTTATGTTCAAATACTCTTGTAGAATCAAAAAAACTTTTTGCTGCAGTCACTTCGGAGCCACAAAAGCCCTTTAAAGACACGATTTAGGTAAAACTTATTGTAAGCACTTAGATTTAGTGCGAAGTGAGTTTTTAAGGTTTGTTGCATCTCCAAGTGAGTCCCTAAGATATATTATAATAGATTATATGTTTAAATACACATTTTGGATCACAACAACTTTGCTAGAGTCACTTTTGAGCCAAAAAAGCGTTTGAATGGTTCAATTTCGGCAAAACTAGTTATAATGACTTTGTTTTATCACGAAATGGGTTTTAACACTTCTTGGAGCTCCAAATGAGTTCCTAAGACTTATTATAATACATTATAAATTCAAATACTCATTTAGGATCAAAACATTGTTGCTAGACACACTTCGGAGCCAAAGAAACCCTTTAAAAGGCTCTATTTCGGTAAAACTGGTTATAAGCACTTAGTTTTAGGGCGAAGTGAGTTTTTAGAGCTTGTTGGAGCTCCAAATGAGTCCCTAAGAAATATTATAATAAATTATATGTTTAAATACACATTTGGGGTTAAAAAAAATTGCTTGAGTCACTTCGGAACCAAAAAAAGCCATTTAAAGGCTCGATTTGGCAAAACGAATTTTTAAGGCATATTGGAGCTCCAAATGAGTCCCTAAAACTTATTATATTATATTATATGTTAAAATACACATTTGGGATCAAAATAAATTCGCTAGAGTCACTTCGGAGCCAAAAAAGCATTTTAATGCTTCAATTTCGGCAAAACTAGTTATAGTGACTTTGTTTTATCACGAAATGGGTTTTAACATTCCTTGGAGCTCCAAATGTGTTCCTAAGACTTATTATAATACATTATACATTCAAATACTCATTTAGGATCAAAACAACGTTGCTAGACACACTTCAGAGCCAAAGAAGCCCTTGAAAGGCTCGATTTTGGTAAAACTGGTTATAAGCACTTAGTTTTAGCGCGAAGTGAGTTTTTAGAGCTTGTTGGAGCTCCAAATGAGTCCCTAAGACTTATTACATTAAATTATATGTTTAAATACACATTTGGAATCAAAAAACTTTTCTTGAGTCACTTCGGAACCAAAAAAGTCCTTTAAAGGCTCGATTTCGGTAAAACTACTTATAAAGACTTTTCTTTTGCGCGAAGCGTGTTTTTAAGGCATATTGGACCACCAAATGAGTCGCTAAGACTTATTACATTATCTTATATGTTAAAATACACATTTGGCATCAAAATAAGTTTGCTAGAGTCACTTCGGAATCAAAAAACCCTTTAAAGGCTTGATTTAGGCACAACTTGTTAAAAGGACTTTGTTTTTGCACATAGTGAATTTTTAAGGCATTTGGAGCTCAAAACGAGTCCCTAAGACTTATTATGATACAATTTGTGTTCAAATACTCTTGTAGAATCAAAAAAACTTTGCTGGAGTCACTTCGGAACCAAAAAAAGCCCCTTAAAGGCTCGATTTGGCAAAACTACTTATAATGACTTTGGTTTATCGCGAAGCGAGTTTTTAAGGCATATTGGAGCTCCAAATGAGTCCCTAAAACTTATTATATTATATTATATGTTAAAATACACATTTGGGATCAAAATAAATTCGCTAGAGTCACTTCGGAGCCAAAAAAGCATTTTAATGCTTCAATTTCGGCAAAACTAGTTATAGTGACTTTGTTTTATCACGAAATGGGTTTTAACACTTCTTGGAGCTCCAAATGAGTTCCTAAGACTTATTATAATACATTATAAATTCAAATAATCATTTAGGATCAAAACAAATTTGCTAGATACACTTCGGAGCCGAAGAACCCTTGAAAGGCTCTATTTCGGTAAAACTGGTTATAAGCACTTAGTTTTAGCGCGAAGTGAGTTTTTAGAGCTTGTTGGAGCTCCAAATGAGTCCCTAAGAAATATTATAATAAATTTTATGTTTAAATACACATTTGGGATTAAAAAAAATTGCTTGAGTCACTTCGGAACCAAAAAAAGCCCTTTAAAGGCTCGATTTGGAAAAACTACTTATAATGACTTTGGTTTATCGCGAAGCGAGTTTTTAAGGCATATTGGAGGTCCAAATGATTCCCTAAAACTTATTATATTATATTATATGTTAAAATACACATTCGGGATAAAAATAAATTCGCTAGAGTCACTTCGGAGCCAAAAAAGCATTTTAATGCTTCACTTTCGGCAAAACTAGTTATAGTGACTTTCTTTTATCACGAAATGGGTTTTAACACTTCTTGGAGCTCCAAATGTGTTCCTAAGACTTATTATAATACATTATACGTTCAAATACTCATTTAAGATCAAAACACTGTTGCTAGACACACTTCGGAGCCAAAGAAGCCCTTGAAAGGCTCGATTTTGGTAAAACTGGTTATAAGCACTTAGTTTTAGCGCGAAGTGAGTTTTTAGAGCTTGTTGGAGCTCCAAATGAGTCCCTAAGACTTATTACATTAAATTATATATTTAAATACACATTTGGAATCAAAAAACTTTTCTTGAGTCACTTCGGAACCAAAAAAGCCCTTTAAAGGCTCGATTTCGGCAAAACTACTTATAAAGACTTTTCTTTAGCGCGAAGCGTGTTTTTAAGGCATATTGGACCACCAAATGAGTCGCTAAGACTTATTACATTATCTTATATGTTAAAATACACATTTGGCATCAAAACAACTTTGATAGAGTCACTTCGGAACCAAAAAACCCTTTAAAGGCTTCATTTAGGCACAACTTGTCAAAAGCACTTTGTTTTTGCGCATAGTGAATTTTTAAGGCTTTTTGGAGCTCAAAATGAGACCCTAAGACTTATTATAATACAATTTGTGTTCAAATACTCTTGTAGAATCAAAAAACTTTGCTGGAGTCACTTTGGAGCCACAAAAGCCCTTTAAAGACACGATTTAGGTAAAACTTATTGTAAGCACTTAGATTTAGTGCAAAGTGAGTTTTTAAGGTTTGTTGCATCTCCAAGTGAGTCCCTAAGATATATTATAATATATTATATGTTTAAAATACACATTTTGGATCTCAACAACTTTGCTAGAGTCACTTTGGAGCCAAAAAAGCGTTTGAATGGTTCAATTTCGGCAAAACTAGTTATAATGACTTTGTTTTATCGCGAAATGGGTTTTAACACTTCTTGGAGCTCCAAATGAGTTCCTAAGACTTATTATAATACATTATTAATTCAAATACTCATTTAGGATCAAAAAAAATTTGCTAGACACACTTCGGAGCCGAAGAAGCCCTTGAAAGGCTCTATTTCGGTAAAACTGGTTATAAGCACTTAGTTTTAGCGCGAATGAGTTTTTAGAGCTTGTTGGAGCTCCAAATGAGTCCCTAAGAAATATTATGATAAATTATATGTTTAAATACACATTTGGGATAAAAAAACAATTGCTTGAGCCACTTCGGAACCAAAAAAGCCCTTTAAAGGCTCGATTTGGCAAAACTACTTATAATGACTTTGGTTTATCGCAAAGCGAGTTTTTAAGGCATATTGGAGCTTCAAATGAGTCCCTAAAACTTATTGTATTATATTATATGTTAAAATACACATTCGGGATAAAAATAAATTCGCTAGAGTCACTTCGGAGCCAAAAAAGCATTTTAATGCTTCAATTTCGGCAAAACTAGTTATAGTGACTTTGTTTTATCACGAAATGGGTTTTGAACACTTCTTGGAGCTCCAAATGTGTTCCTAAGACTTATTATAATACATTATACGTTCAAATACTCATTTAGGATCAAAACAACATTGCTAGACACACTTCAGAGCCAAAGAAGCCCTTTAAAGGCTCGATTTTGGTAAAACTGGTTATAAGCACTTAGTTTTAGCGCGAAGTGAGTTTTTAGAGCTTGTTGGAGCTCCAAATGAGTCCCTAAGACTTATTACATTAAATTATATGTTTAAATACACATTTGGAATAAAAAAACTTTTCTTGGGTCACTTCGGAACCAAAAAAGCCCTTTAAAAGCTCGATTTCGGCAAAACTACTTATAAAGACTTTTCTTTAGCGCGAAGCGTGTTTTTAAGGCATATTGGACCACCAAATGAGTCGCTAAGACTTATTAGATTATCTTATATGTTAAAATACACATTTGGCATCAAAACAACTTTGCTAGAGTCACTTCGGAACCAAAAAACCATTTAAAGGCTTGATTTAGGCACAACTTGTCAAAAGGACTTTGTTTTTGCGCATAGTGAATTTTTAAGGCTTTTTGGAGCTCAAAACGAGTCCCTAAGACTGATTATAGTACAATTTATGTTCAAATACTCATGTAGAATCAAAAAAACTTTGCTGGAGTCACTTCGGAGCCACAAAAGCCATTTAAAGGCTCGATTTAGGTAAAACTTATTGTAAGCACTTAGATTTAGTGCGAAGTGAGTTTTTAAGGTTTGTTGCATCTCCAAATGAGTCCCTAAGATATATTATACTATATTATATGTTTTAATACACATTTTGGATCACAATAACTTTGCTAGAGTCACTTTGGAGCCAAAAAAGCGTTTGAATGGTTCAATTTCGGCAAAACTAGTTATAATGACTTTGTTTTATCGCGAAATGGGTTTTAACACTTCTTGGAGCTCCAAATGAGTTCCTAAGACTTATTATAATACATTATAAATTCAAATACTCATTTAGGATCAAAACACTGTTGCTAGACACACTTCGGAGCCAAAGAAGCCCTTGAAAGGCTCTATTTCGGTAAAACTGGTTATAAGCACTTAGTTTTAGCGTGAAGTGAGTTTTTAGAGCTTGTTGGAGCTCCAAATGAGTCCCTAAGAAATATTATAATAAATTATATGTTTAAATACACATTTGGGATTAAAAAAAATTGCTTGAGTCACTTCGGAACCAAAAAAAGCCCTTTAAAGGCTCGATTTGGCAAAACTACTTATAATGACTTTGGTTTATCGCAAAGCGAGTTTTTAAGGCATATTGGAGCTCCAAATGAGTTCCTAAAACTTATTATATTATATTATATGTTAAAATACACATTTGGGATCAAAATAAATTCGCTAGAGTCACTTCGGAGCCAAAAAAGCATTTTAATGGTTCAATTTTAGCAAAACTAGTTATAGTGACTTTGTTTTATCACGAAATGGGTTTTAACACTTCTTGGAGCTCCAAATGTGTTCCTAAGACTTATTATAATACATTATACGTTCAAATACTCATTTAGGATCAAAACACTGTTGCTAGACACACTTCGGAGCCAAAGAAGCCCTTGAAAGGCTCGATTTTGGTAAAACTGGTTATAAGCACTTAGTTTTAGCGCGAAGTGAGTTTTTAGAGCTTGTTGGAGCTCCAAATGAGTCCCTAAGACTTATTAAATTAAATTATATGTTTAAATACACATTTGGAATCAAAAAACTTTTCTTGAGTCACTTCGGAACCAAAAAAGCCCTTTAAAGGCTCGATTTCGGCAAAACTACTTATAAAGACTTTTCTTTAGCGCGAAGCGTGTTTTTAAGGCATATTGGACCACCAAATGAGTCGCTAAGACTTATTACATTATCTTATATGTTAAAATACACATTTGGCATCAAAACAACTTTGCTAGAGTCACTTCGGAACCAAAAAACCCTTTAAAGGCTTGATTTAGGCACAACTTGTCAAAAGGACTTTGTTTTTGCGCATAGTGAATTTTTAAGGCTTTTTGGAGCTCAAAACGAGACCCTTAGACTTATTATAATACAATTTGTGTTCAAATACTCTTGTAGAGTCAAAAAAACTTTGTTGGAGTCACCTTGGAGCCACAAAAGCCCTTTAAAGGCTCGATTTAGGTAAAACTTATTGTAAGCACTTAGATTTAGTGCGAAGTGAGTTTTTAAAGTTTGTTGCATCTCCAAATGAGTCCCTAAGATATATTATAATATATTATATGTTTTAATACACATTTTTTATCACAATAACTTTGCTAGAGTCACTTTGGAGCCAAAAAAGCGTTTGAATGGTTCAATTTCGGCAAAACTAGTTATAATGACTTTGTATTATATTATATGTTAAAATACACATTTGGGATCAAAATAAATTCGCTAGAGTCACTTCGGAGCCAAAAAAGCATTTTAATGGTTCAATTTTAGCAAAACTAGTTATAGTGACTTTGTTTTACCACGAAATGGGTTTTAACACTTCTTGGAGCTCCAAATGTGTTCCTAAGACTTATTATAATACATTATACATTCAAATACTCATTTAGGATGAAAACAACGTAGCTAGACACACTTCAGAGCCAAAGAAGCCCTTGAAAGGCTCGATTTTAGTAAAACTGGTTATAACTACTTAGTTTTAGCGCGAAGTGAGTTTTTAGAGCTTGTTGGAGCTCAAATGAGTCCCTAAGACTTATTACATTAAATTATATGTTTAAATACCCATTTGGAATCAAAAAACTTTTCTTGAGTCACTTCGGAACCAAAAAAGCCCTTTAAAGGCTCGATTTCGGCAAAACTACTTATAAAGACTTTTCTTTAGCGCGAAGCGTGTTTTTAAGGCATATTGGACCACCAAATGAGTCGCTAAGACTTATTACATTATCTTATATGTTAAAATACACATTTGGCATCAAAACAACTTTGCTAGAGTCACTTCGGAACCAAAAAACCCTTTAAAGGCTTCATTTAGGCACAACTTGTCAAAAGTACTTTGTTTTAGCGCATAGTGAATTTTTAAGGCTTTTTGGAGCTGAAAACGAGACCCTAAGACTTATTATAATACAATTTGTGTTCAAATACTCTTGTAGAATCAAAAAAACTTTGCTGGAGTCACTTCGGAGCCACAAAAGCCCTTTAAAGACACGATTTAGGTAAAACTTATTGTAAGCACTTAGATTTAGTGCAAAGTGAGTTTTTAAGGTTTGTTGCATCTCCAAGTGAGTCCCTAAGATATATTATAATATATTATATGTTTAAAATACACATTTTGGATCACAACAACTTTGCTAGAGTCACTTTGGAGCCAAAAAAGCGTTTGAATGGTTCAATTTCGGCAAAACTAGTTATAATGACTTTGTTTTATCGCGAAATGGGTTTTAACACTTCTTGGAGCTCCAAATGAGTTCCTAAGACTTATTATAATACATTATAAATTCAAATACTCATGTAGGATCAAAACAAATTTGCTAGACACACTTCGGAGCCGAAGAAGCCCTTGAAAGGCTCTATTTCGGTAAAATTGGTTATAAGCACTTAGTTTTAGCGCGAATGAGTTTTTAGAGCTTGTTGGAGCTCCAAATGAGTCCCTAAGAAATATTATAATAAATTATATGTTTAAATACACATTTGGGATAAAAAAACAATTGCTTGAGTCACTTCGGAACCAAAAAAGCCCTTTAAAGGCTCGATTTGGCAAAACTACTTATAATGACTTTGGTTTATCGCAAAGCGAGTTTTTAAGGCATATTGGAGCTCCAAATGAGTCCCTAAAACTTATTATATTATATTATATGTTAAAATTCACATTCGGGATAAAAATAAATTCGCTAGAGTCACTTCGGAGCCAAAAAAGCATTTTAATGCTTCAATTTCGGCAAAACTAGTTATAGTTACTTTGTTTTATCAAGAAATGGGTTTTAACACTTCATGGAGCTCCAAATGAGTTCCTAAGACTTATTATAATACATTATAAATTCAAATACTCATTTAGGATCAAAACACTGTTGCTAGACACACTTCGGAGCCAAAGAAGCCCTTGAAAGGCTCTATTTCGGTAAATTATAAAAAATTATATGTTTAAATACACATTTGGGATTAAAAAAAATTGCTTGAGTCACTTCGGAACCAAAAAAAGCCCTTTAAAGGCTCGATTTGGCAAAACTACTTATAATGACTTTGGTTTATCGCAAAGCGAGTTTTTAAGGCATATTGGAGCTCCAAATAAGTCCCTAAAACTTATTATATTATATTATATGGTAAAATACACATTTGGGATCAAAATAAATTCGCTAGAGTCACTTCAGAGCCAAAAAAGTATGTTAATGGTTCAATTTTGGCAAAACTAGTTATAGTGACTTTATTTTATCACGAAATAGGTTTTAACACTTCTTGGAGCTCCAAATGTGTTCCTAAGACTTATTATAATACATTATACATTCAAATACTCATTAAGGATGAAAACAACGTAGCTAGACACACTTCAGAGCCAAAGAAGCCCTTGAAAGGCTCGATTTTAGTAAAACTGGTTATAACTACTTAGTTTTAGCGCGAAGTGAGTTTTTAGAGCTTGTTGGAGCTCAAATGAGTCCCTAAGACTTATTACATTAAATTATATGTTTAAATACCCATTTGGAATCAAAAAACTTTTCTTGAGTCACTTCGGAACCAAAAAAGCCCTTTAAAGGCTCGATTTCGGCAAAACTACTTATAAAGACTTTTCTTTAGCGCGAAGCGTGTTTTTAAGGCATATTGGACCACCAAATGAGTCGCTAAGACTTATTACATTATCTTATATGTTAAAATACACATTTGGCATCAAAACAACTTTGCTAGAGTCACTTCGGAACCAAAAAACCCTTTAAAGGCTTGATTTAGGCACAACTTGTCAAAAGGACTTTGTTTTTGCGCATAGTGAATTTTTAAGGCTTTTTGGAGCTCAAAACGAGTCCCTAAGACTGATTATAATACAATTTATGTTCAAATACTCATGTAGAATCAAAAAAAACTTTGCTGGAGTCACTTCGGAGCCACAAAAGCCCTTTAAAGGCTCGATTTAGGTAAAGCTTATTGTAAGCACTTAGATTTAGTGCGAAGTGAGTTTTTAAGGTTTGTTGCATCTCCAAATGAGTCCCTAAGATATATTATAATATATTATATGTTTAAATACACATTTTGGATCACAACAACTTTGCTAGAGTCACTTTGGAGCCAAAAAAGCGTTTGAATGGTTCAATTTCGGCAAAACTAGTTGTAATGACTTTGTTTTATCGCGAAATGGGTTTTAACACTTCTTGGAGCTCTAAATGAGTTCTTAAGACTTATTATAATACATTATAAATTTGATTACTCATTTAGGATCAAAACACTGTAGCTAGACACACTTCGGAGCCAAAGAAGCCCTTGAAAGGCTCTATTTCAGTAAAACTGGTTATAAGCACTTAGTTTTAGGGGGAATTGAGTTTTTAGAGCTTGTTGGAGCTCCAAATGAGTCCCTAAGACCTATTATATTAAATTATATGTTTAAATACACATTTAGGATCAAAAAACATTTCTTGATTCACTTCGGAACCAGAAAAGGCCTTTAAAGGCTCGATTTCAGCAAAACTACTTATAAAGACTTTTCTTTAGCGCGAAGCGTGTTTTTAAGGCATATTGGACCTCAAAATGAGTCTCTAAGAGTTATTACATTATATTATATATTAAAATACACATTTGGCATCAAAACAACTTTGCTAGCGTCACTTCGGAAACAAAAAAAACCATTTAAAGGCTTCATTTAGGCACAACTTGTCAAAAGGACTTAGTTTTTGCGCGTAGTGACTTTTAAAGGCTTTTTGGAGCTCAAAACGAGTCCCTAAGACTTATTATAATACAATTTATGTTCAAATACTCTTGTAGAATCAAAAAAACTTTGCTGCAGTCACTTCGGCGCCACAAAAGCCCTTTAAAGATACGATTTAGGTAAAATTTATTGTAAGCACCTAGATTTAGTGCGAAGTGAGTTTTTAAGGTTTGTTGCATCTCCAAGTGAGTCCCTAAGATATATTATAATATATTATACGTTTAGAAATACATTTTGGATCACACCAACTTTGCTAGAGTCACTTTGGAGCCAAAAAAGCGTTTGAATGGTTCAATTTCGGCAAAACTAGTTGTAATGACTTTGTTTTATCGCGAAATGGGTTTTAACACTTCTTGGAGCTCCAAATGAGTTCCTAAGACTTATTATAATACATTATAAATTCAAATACTCATTTAGGATCAAAACAAATTTGCTAGACACACTTCGGAGCCGAAGAACCCTTGAAAGGCTCTATTTCGGTAAAACTGGTTATAAGCACTTAGTTTTAGCGCGAAGTGAGTTTTTAGAGCTTGTTGGAGCTCCAAATGTGTCCCTAAGAAATATTATAATAAATTATATGTTTAAATACACATTTGGGATAAAAAAAACAATTGCTTGAGTCACTTCGGAACCAAAAAAGCCCTTTAAAGGCTCGATTTGGCAAAACTACTTATAATGACTTTAATTTATCTCGAAGCGAGTTTTTAAGGCATATTGGAGCTCCAAATGAGTCCCTAAAACTTATTATATTATATTATATGTTAAAATACACATTCGGGATGAAAATAATTTCGCTAGAGTCACTTCGGAGCCAAAAAAGCATTTTAATGCTTCAATTTCGGCAAAACTAGTTATAGTGACTTTGTTTTATCACGAAATGGGTTTTAACACTTCTTGGAGCTCCAAATGTGTTCCTAAGACTTATTATAATACATTATACATTCAAATACTCATTTAGGATCAAAACAACGTTGCTAGACACACTTCAGAGCCAAAGAAGCGCTTGAAAGGCTCGATTTTGGTAAAACTGGTTATAAGCACTTAGTTTTAGCGCGAAGTGAGTTTTTAGAGCTTGTTGGAGCTCCAAATGAGTCCCTAAGACTTATTACATTAAAATATATGTTTAAATACACATTTCGAATCAAAAAACTTTTCTTGAGTCACTTCGGAAACAAAAAAGCCCTTTAAAGGCTCGATTTCGGCAAAACTACTTATAAAGACTTTTCTTTAGCGCGAAGCGTGTTTTTGAGGCATATTGGACCACCAAATGAGTCGCTAAGACTTATTACATTATCTTATATGTTAAAATACACATTTGGCATCAAAACAACTTTGCTAGAGTCACTTCGGAACCAAAAAACCCTTTAAAGGCTTGATTTAGGCACAACTTGTGAAAAGGACTTTGTTTTTGCGCATAGTGAATTTTTAAGGCTTTTTGGAGCTCAAAACGAGTCCCTAAGACTTATTATGATACAATTTGTGTTCAAATACTCTTGTAGAATCAAAAAAACTTTGCTGGAGTCACTTCGGAGCCACAAAAGCCCTTTAAAGGCTCGATTTAGGTAAAACTTATTGTAAGCACTTAGATTTAGTGCGAAGTGAGTTTTTAAGGTTTGTTGAATCTCCAAATGAGTCCCTAAGATATATTATAATATATTATATGTTTAAATACACATTCTGGATCACAACAACTTTGCTAGAGTCACTTTGGAGCCAAAAAAGCGTTTGACTGGATCAATTTCGTCAAAACTAGTTATAATGACTTTGTTTTATCGCGAAATGGGTTTTAACACTTCTTGGAGCTCCAAATGAGTTCCTAAGACTTATTATAATACATTATAAATTCGATTACTCATTTAGGATCAAAACACTATTGCTAGACACACTTCGTAGCCAAAGAAGCCCTTGAAAGGCTCTATTTCGGTAAAACTGGTTATAAGCACTTAGTTTTAGGGCGAATTGAGTTTTTAGAGCTTGTTGGAGCTCCAAATGGGTCCCTAAGACCTATTATATTAAATTATATGTTTAAATACACATTTAGGATCAAAAAACTTTTCTTGAGTCACTTCGGAACCAGAAAAAGCCCTTTAAAGGCTCGATTTCAGCAAAACTACTTATAAAGACTTTTCTTTAGCGCGAAGCGTGTTTTTAAGGCATATTGGACCTCCAAATGAGTCGCTAAGACTTATTACATTATATTATATATTAAAATACACATTTGGCATCAAAACAACTTTGCTAGAGTCACTTCGGAACCAAAAAAACACTTTAAAGGCTTGATTTAGGCACAACTTGTCAAAAGGACTTAGTTTTTGCGCGTAGTGACTTTTTAGGGCTTTTTGGAGCTCAAAACGAGTCCCTAAGACTTATTATAATACAATTTATGTTCAAATACTCTTGTAGAATCAAAAAAACTTTGCTTGAGTCACTTCGGAGCCACAAAAGCCCTTTAAAGGCTCGATTTAGGTAAAACCTATTGTAAGCACTTAGATTTAGTGCAAAGTGAGTTTTTAAGGTTTGTTGCATCTCCAAGTGAGTCCCTAAGATATATTATAATATATTATATGTTTAAAAACACATTTTGGATCACAACAACTTTGCTAGAGTCACTTTGGAGCCAAAAAAGCGTTTGAATGGTTCAATTTCGGCAAAACTAGTTATAATGACTTTGTTTTATCGCGAAATGGGTTTTAACACTTCTTGGAGCTCCAAATGAGTTCCTAAGACTTATTATAATACATTATAAATTCAAATACTCATTTAGGATCAAAACAATGTTGCTAGACACACTTCGGAGCTGAAGAAGCCCTTGAAAGGCTCTATTTCGGTAAAACTGGTTATAAGCACTTAGTTTTAGCGCGAAGTGAGTTTTTAGAGCTTGTTGGAGCTCCAAATGAGTCCCTAAGAAATATTATAATAAATTATATGTTTAAATACACATTTGGGATTAAAAAAAAATTGCTTGAGTCACTTCGGAACCAAAAAAGCCCTTTAAAGGCTCGATTTGGCAAAACTACTTATAATGACTTTAGTTTATCGCGAAGCGAGTTTTTAAGGCATATTGGAGCTCCAAATGAGTCCCTAAGACTTATTATATTATATTATATGTTAAAATACACATTCGGGATGAAAATAAATTCGCTAGAGTCACTTCGGAGCCAAAAAAAGCATTTTAATGCTTCAATTTCGGCAAAACTAGTTATAGTGACTTTGTTTTATCACGAAATGGGTTTTAACACTTCTTGGAGCTCCAAATGTGTTCCTAAGACTTATTATAATACATTATACATTCAAATACTCATTTAGGATCAAAACAACGTTGCTAGACACACTTCAGAGCCAAAGAAGCGCTTGGAAGGCTCGATTTTGGTAAAACTGGTTATAAGCACTTAGTTTTAGCGCGAAGTGAGTTTTTAGAGCTTGTTGGAGCTCCAAATGAGTCCCTAAGACTTATTACATTAAATTATATATTTAAATACACATTTGGAATCAAAAAACTTTTCTTGAGTCACTTCGGAACCAAAAAAGCCCTTTAAAGGCTCGATTTCGGCAAAACTACTTATAAAGACTTTTCTGTAGCGCGAAGCGTGTTTTTAAGGCATATTGGACCACCAAATGAGTCGCTAAGACTTATTACATTATCTTATATGTTAAAATACACATTTGGCATCAAAACAACTTTGCTAGAGTCACTTCGGAACCAAAAAACCCTTTAAAGGCTTGATTTAGGCACAACTTGTGAAAAGGACTTTGTTTTTACGCATAGTGAATTTTTAAGGCTTTTTGGAGCTCAAAACGAGTCCCTAAGACTTATTATGATACAATTTGTGTTCAAATACTCTTGTAGAATCAAAAAAACTTTGCTGGAGTCACTTCGGAGCCACAAAAGCCCTTTAAAGGCTCGATTTAGGTAAAACTTATTGTAAGCACTTAGATTTAGTGCGAAGTGAGTTTTTAAGGTTTGTTGCATCTCCAAATGAGTCCCTAAGATATATTATAATATATTATATGTTTTAATACACATTTTAGATCACAATAACTTTGCTAGAGTCACTTTGGAGCCAAAAAAGCGTTTGAATGGTTCAATTTCGGCAAAACTAGTTATAATGACTTTGTTTTATCACGAAATGGGTTTTAACACTTCTTGGAGCTCCAAATGAGTTCCTAAGACTTATTATAATACATTATAAATTCAATTACTCATTTAGGATCAAAATACTGTTGCTAGACACACTTCGGAGCCAAAGAAGCCCTTGAAAGGCTCTATTTCGGTGAAACTGGTTATAAGCACTTAGTTTTAGCGCGAAGTGAGTTTTTAGAGCTTGTTGGAGCTCCAAATGAGTCCCTAAGAAATATTATAATAAATTTTATGTTTAAATACACATTTGGGATTAAAAAAAATTGCTTGAGTCACTTCGGAACCAAAAAAAGCCCTTTAAAGGCTCGATTTGGAAAAACTACTTATAATGACTTTGGTTTATCGCGAAGCGAGTTTTTAAGGCATATTGGAGCTCCAAATGATTCCCTAAAACTTATTATATTATATTATATGTTAAAATACACATTCGGGATAAAAATAAATTCGCTAGAGTCACTTCGGAGCCAAAGAAGCATTTTAATGCTTCACTTTCGGCAAAACTAGTTATAGTGACTTTCCTTTATCACGAAATGGGTTTTAACACTTCTTGGAGCTCCAAATGTGTTCCGAAGACTTATTATAATACATTATACGTTCAAATACTCATTTAGGATCAAAACACTGTTGCTAGACACACTTCGGAGCCAAAGAAGCCCTTGAAAGGCTCGATTTTGGTAAAACTGGTTATAAGCACTTAGTTTTAGCGCGAAGTGAGTTTTTAGAGCTTGTTGGAGCTCCAAATGAGTCCCTAAGACTTATTACATTAAATTATATATTTAAATACACATTTGGAATCAAAAAACTTTTCTTGAGTCACTTCGGAACCAAAAAAGCCCTTTAAAGGCTCGATTTCGGCAAAACTACTTATAAAGACTTTTCTGTAGCGCGAAGCGTGTTTTTAAGGCATATTGGACCACCAAATGAGTCGCTAAGACTTATTACATTATATTATATGTTAAAATACACATTTGGCATCAAAACAACTTTGCTAGAGTCACTTCGGAACCAAAAAACCCTTTAAAGGCTTGATTTAGGCACAACTTGTCAAAAGTACTTTGTTTTTGCGCATAGTGACTTTTTAAGGCTTTTTGGAGCTCAAAACGAGTCCCTAAGACTTATTATAATACAATTTATGTTCAAATACTCATGTAGAATCAAAAAAACTTTGCTGGAGTCACTTCGGAGCCACAAAAGCCCTTTAAAGGCACGATTTAGGTAAAACTTATTGTAAGCACTTAGATTTAGTGCAAAGTGAGTTTTTAAGGTTTGTTGCATCTCCAAGTGAGTCCCTAAGATATATTATAATATATTATATGTTTAAATACACATTTTGGATCACAACAACTTTGCTAGAGTCACTTTGGAGCCAAAAAAGCGTTTGAATGGTTCAATTTCGGCAAAACTAGTTATAATGACTTTGTTTTATCGCGAAATGGGTTTTAACACTTCTTGGAGCTCCAAATGAGTTCCTAAGACTTATTATAATACATTATTAATTCAAATACTCATTTAGGATCAAAAAAAATTTGCTAGACACACTTCGGAGCCGAAGAAGCCCTTGAAAGGCTCTATTTCGGTAAAACTGGTTATAAGCACTTAGTTTTAGCGCGAATGAGTTTTTAGAGCTTGTTGGAGCTCCAAATGAGTCCCTAAGAAATATTATGATAAATTATATGTTTAAATACACATTTGGGAGAAAAAAACAATTGCTTGAGTCACTTCGGAACCAAAAAAGCCCTTTAAAGGCTCGATTTGGCAAAACTACTTATAATGACTTTGGTTTATCGCAAAGCGAGTTTTTAAGGCATATTGGAGCTCCAAATGAGTCCCTAAAACTTATTATATTATATTATATTTCAAAATACACATTCGGGATAAAAATAAATTCGCTAGAGTCACTTCGGAGCCAAAAAAGCATTTTAATGCTTCAATTTCGGCAAAACTAGTTATAGTGACTTTGTTTTATCACGAAATGGGTTTTAACACTTCTTGGAGCTCCAAATGTCTTCCTAAGACTTATTATAATACATTATACGTTCAAATACTCATTTAGGATCAAAACACTGTTGCTAGACACACTTCAGAGCCAAAGAAGCCCTTGAAAGGCTCGATTTTGGTAAAACTGGTTATAAGCACTTAGTTTTAGCGCGAGGTGAGTTTTTAGAGCTTGTTGGAGCTCCAAATGAGTCCCTAAGACTTATTACATTAAATTATATGTTTAAATACACATTTGGAATCAAAAAACTTTTCTTGAGTCACTTCGGAACCAAAAAAGCCCTTTAAAGGCTCGATTTCGGCAAAACTACTTATAAAGACTTTTCTTTAGCTCGAAGCATGTTTTTAAGGCATATTGGACCACCAAATGAGTCTCTAAGACTTATTACATTATCTTATATGTTAAAATACACATTTGGCATCAAAACAACTTTGCTAGAGTCACTTCGGAACCAAAAAACCCTTTAAAGGCTTGATTTAGGCACAACTTGTCAAAAGGACTTTGTTTTTGCGCATAGTGAATTTTTAAGGCTTTTTGGAGCTCAAAACGAGACCCTTAGACTTATTATAATACAATTTGTGTTCAAATACTCTTGTAGAGTCAAAAAAATTTGTTGGAGTCACCTTGGAGCCACAAAAGCCGTTTAAAGGCTCGATTTAGGTAAAACTTATTGTAAGCACTTAGATTTAGTGCGAAGTGAGTTTTTAAAGTTTGTTGCATCTCCAAATGAGTCCCTAAGATATATTATAATATATTATATGTTTTAATACACATTTTTTATCACAATAACTTTGCTAGAGTCACTTTGGAGCCAAAAAAGGGTTTGAATGGTTCAATTTCGGCAAAACTAGTTATAATGACTTTGTTTTATCGCGAAATGGGTTTTAACACTTCTTGGAGCTCCAAATGAGTTCCTAAGACTTATTATAATACATTATAAATTCAAATACTCATTTAGGATCAAAACACTGTTGCTAGACACACTTCGGAGCCAAAGAAGCCCTTGAAAGGCTCTATTTCGGTAAAACTAGTTATAAGCACTTAGTTTTAGCGCGAAGTGAGTTTTTAGAGCTTGTTGGAGCTCCAAATGAGTCCCTAAGAAATATTATAATAAATTATATGTTTAAATACACATTTGGGATAAAAAAAACAATTGCTTGAGTCACTTCGGAACCAAAAAAGTTCTTTAAAGGCTCGATTTGGCAAAACTACTTATGATGACTTTGGTTTATCGCGAAGCGAGTTTTTAAGGCATATTGGAGCTTCAAATGAGTCCCTAAAACTTATTATATTATATTATATGTTAAAATACACATTCGGGATAAAAATAAATTCGCTAGAGTCACTTCGGAGCCAAAAAAGCATTTTAATGCTTCAATTTCGGCAAAACTAGTTATAGTGACTTTGTTTTATCACGAAATGGGTTTTAACACTTCTTGGAGCTCCAAATGTGTTCCTAAGACTTATTATAATACATTATACGTTCAAATACTCATTTAGGATCAAAACAACATTGCTAGACACACTTCAGAGCCAAAGAAGCCCTTTAAAGGCTCGATTTTGGTAAAACTGGTTATAAGCACTTAGTTTTAGCGCGAAGTGAGTTTTTAGAGCTTGTTGGAGCTCCAAATGAGTCCCTAAGACTTATTACATTAAATTATATGTTTAAATACACATTTGGAATAAAAAAACTTTTCTTGGGTCACTTCGGAACCAAAAAAGCCCTTTAAAAGCTCGATTTCGGCAAAACTACTTATAAAGACTTTTCTTTAGCGCGAAGCGTGTTTTTAAGGCATATTGGACCACCAAATGAGTCGCTAAGACTTATTAGATTATCTTATATGTTAAAATACACATTTGGCATTAAAACAACTTTGCTAGAGTCACTTCGGAACCAAAAAACCCTTTAAAGGCTTTATTTAGGCACAACTTGTCAAAAGGACTTTGTTTTTGCGCATAGTGAATTTTTAAGGCTTTTTGGAGCTCAAAACGAGTCCCTAAGACTGATTATAGTACAATTTATGTTCAAATACTCATGTAGAATCAAAAAAACTTTGCTGGAGTCACTTCGGAGCCACAAAAGCCCTTTAAAGGCTCGATTTAGGTAAAACTTATTGTAAGCACTTAGATTTAGTGCGAAGTGAGTTTTTAAGGTTTGTTGCATCTCCAAATGAGTCCCTAAGATATATTATACTATATTATATGTTTTAATACACATTTTGGATCACAATAACTTTGCTAGAGTCACTTTGGAGCCAAAAAAGCGTTTGAATGGTTCAATTTCGGCAAAACTAGTTATAATGACTTTGTTTTATCGCGAAATGGGTTTTAACACTTCTTGGAGCTCCAAATGAGTTCCTAAGACTTATTATAATAAATTATAAATTCAAATACTCATTTAGGATCAAAACACTGTTGCTAGACACACTTCGGAGCCAAAGAAGCCCTTGAAAGGCTCTATTTCGGTAAAACTGGTTATAAGCACTTAGTTTTAGCGTGAAGTGAGTTTTTAGAGCTTGTTGGAGCTCCAAATGAGTCCCTAAGAAATATTATAATAAATTATATGTTTAAATACACATTTGGGATTAAAAAAAATTGCTTGAGTCACTTCGGAACCAAAAAAAGCCCTTTAAAGGCTCGATTTGGCAAAACTACTTATAATGACTTTGGTTTATCGCAAAGCGAGTTTTTAAGGCATATTGGAGCTCCAAATGAGTCCCTAAAACTTATTATATTATATTATATGTTAAAATACACATTTGGGATCAAAATAAATTCGCTAGAGTCACTTCGGAGCCAAAAAAGCATTTTAATGGTTCAATTTTGGCAAAACTAGTTATAGTGACTTTGTTTTATCACGAAATGGGTTTTAACACTTCTTGGAGCTCCAAATGTGTTCCTAAGACTTATTATAATACATTATACGTTCAAATACTCATTTAGGATCAAAAACACTGTTGCTAGACACACTTCGGAGCCAAAGAAGCCCTTGAAAGGCTCGATTTTGGTAAAACTGGTTATAAGCACTTAGTTTTAGCGCGAAGTGAGTTTTTAGAGCTTGTTGGAGCTCCAAATGAGTCCCTAAGACTTATTAAATTAAATTATATGTTTAAATACACATTTGGAATCAAAAAACTTTTCTTGAGTCACTTCGGAACCAAAAAAGCCCTTTAAAGGCTCGATTTCGGCAAAACTACTTATAAAGACTTTTCTTTAGCGCGAAGCGTGTTTTTAAGGCATATTGTACCACCAAATGAGTCGCTAAGACTTATTACATTATCTTATATGTTAAAATACACATTTGGCATCAAAACAACTTTGCTAGAGTCACTTCGGAACCAAAAAACCCTTTAAAGGCTTGATTTAGGCACAACTTGTCAAAAGTACTTTGTTTTAGCGCATAGTGAATTTTTAAGGCTTTTTGGAGCTGAAAATGAGACCCTAAGACTTATTATAATACAATTTGTGTTCAAATACTCTTGTAGAATCAAAAAAACTTTGCTGGAGTCACTTCGGAGCCACAAAAGCCCTTTAAAGACACG
Organism: Boehmeria nivea var. tenacissima; assembly: GCA_018132145.1. Taxonomy (NCBI): domain Eukaryota; kingdom Viridiplantae; phylum Streptophyta; class Magnoliopsida; order Rosales; family Urticaceae; genus Boehmeria; species Boehmeria nivea. Next base: position 2,052,982 of record CM030877.1, read on the forward strand.
ATTTAGGTAAAACTTATTGTAAGCACTTAGATTTAGTGCAAAGTGAGTTTTTAAGGTTTGTTGCATCTCCAAGTGAGTCCCTAAGATATATTATAATATATTATATGTTTAAAATACACATTTTGGATCACAACAACTTTGCTAGAGTCACTTTGGAGCCAAAAAAGCGTTTGAATGGTTCAATTTCGGCAAAACTAGTTATAATGACTTTGTTTTATCGCGAAATGGGTTTTAACACTTCTTGGAGCTCCAAATGAGTTCCTAAGACTTATTATAATACATTATAAATTCAAATACTCATGTAGGATCAAAACAAATTTGCTAGACACACTTCGGAGCCGAAGAAGCCCTTGAAAGGCTCTATTTCGGTAAAATTGGTTATAAGCACTTAGTTTTAGCGCGAATGAGTTTTTAGAGCTTGTTGGAGCTCCAAATGAGTCCCTAAGAAATATTATAATAAATTATATGTTTAAATACACATTTGGGATAAAAAAACAATTGCTTGAGTCACTTCGGAACCAAAAAAGCCCTTTAAAGGCTCGATTTGGCAAAACTACTTATAATGACTTTGGTTTATCGCAAAGCGAGTTTTTAAGGCATATTGGAGCTCCAAATGAGTCCCTAAAACTTATTATATTATATTATATGTTAAAATTCACATTCGGGATAAAAATAAATTCGCTAGAGTCACTTCGGAGCCAAAAAAGCATTTTAATGCTTCAATTTCGGCAAAACTAGTTATAGTGACTTTGTTTTATCACGAAATGGGTTTTAACACTTCTTGGAGCTCCAAATGTGTTCCTAAGACTTATTATAATACATTATACGTTCAAATACTCATTTAGGATCAAAACACTGTTGCTAGACACACTTCGGAGCCAAAGAAGCCCTTGAAAGGCTCGATTTTGGTAAAACTGGTTATAAGCACTTAGTTTTAGCGCGAAGTGAGTTTTTAGAGCTTGTTGGAGCTCCAAATGAGTCCCTAAGACTTATTACATTAAATTATATGTTTAAAACACATTTGGAATCAAAAAATTTTTCTTGAGTCACTTCGGAACCAAAAAAGCCCTTTGAAGGCTCGATTTCGGCAAAACTACTTATAAAGACTTTTCTTTAGCGCGAAGCGTGTTTTTAAGGCATATTGGACCACCAAATGAGTCGCTAAGACTTATTACATTATCTTATATGTTAAAATACACATTTGGCATCAAAACAACTTTGCTAGAGTCACTTCGGAACCAAAAAAACCCTTTAAAGGCTTGATTTAGGCACAACTTGTCAAAAGGACTTTGTTTTTGCGCATAGTGAATTTTTAAGGCTTTTTGGAGCTCAAAACGAGACCCTTAGACTTATTATAATACAATTTGTGTTCAAATATTCTTGTAGAGTCAAAAAAACTTTGCTGGAGTCACCTCGGAGCCACATAAGCCCTTTAAAGGCTCGATTTAGGTAAAACTTATTGTAAGCACTTAGATTTAGTGCGAAGTGAGTTTTTAAAGTTTGTTGCATCTCCAAATGAGTCCCTAAGATATATTATAATATATTATATGCTTTAATACACATTTTTTTATCACAATAACTTTGCTAGAGTCACTTTGGAGCCAAAAAAGCGTTTGAATGGTTCAATTTTGGCAAAACTAGTTATAATGACTTTGTTTTATCGCGAAATGGGTTTTAACACTTCTTGGAGCTCCAAATGAGTTCCTAAGACTTATTATAATACATTATAAATTCAAATACTCATTTAGGATCAAAACACTGTTGCTAGACACACTTCGGAGCCAAAGAAGCCCTTGAAAGGCTCTATTTCGGTAAATTATAATAAATTATATGTTTAAATACACATTTGGGATTAAAAAAAATTGCTTGAGTCACTTCGTAACCAAAAAAAGCCCTTTAAAGGCTCGATTTGGCCAAACTACTTATAATGACTTTGGTTTATCACAAAGCGAGTTTTTAAGGCATATTGGAGCTCCAAATGAGTCCCTAAAACTTATTATATTATATTATATGTTAAAATACACATTTGGGATCAAAATAAATTCGCTAGAGTCACTTCGGAGCCAAAAAAGCATTTTAATGGTTCAATTTTGGCAAAACTAGTTATAGTGACTTTGTTTTATCACGAAATGGGTTTTAACACTTCTTGGAGCTCCAAATGTGTTCCTAAGACTTATTATAATTCTAAGAGTTATTACATTATATTATATATTAAAATACACATTTGGCATCAAAACAACTTTGCTAGCGTCACTTCGGAAACAAAAAAACCATTTAAAGGCTTCATTTAGGCACAACTTGTCAAAAGGACTTAGTTTTTGCGCGTAGTGACTTTTAAAGGCTTTTTGGAGCTCAAAACGAGTCCCTAAGACTTATTATAATACAATTTATGTTCAAATACTCTTGTAGAATCAAAAAAACTTTGCTGCAGTCACTTCGGCGCCACAAAAGCCCTTTAAAGACACGATTTAGGTAAAATTTATTGTAAGCACCTAGATTTAGTGCGAAGTGAGTTTTTAAGGTTTGTTGCATCTCCAAGTGAGTCCCTAAGATATATTATAATATATTATACGTTTAAAAATACATTTTGGATCACAACAACTTTGCTAGAGTCACTTTGGAGCCAAAAAAGCGTTTGAATGGTTCAATTTCGGCAAAACTAGTTGTAATGACTTTGTTTTATCGCGAAATGGGTTTTAACACTTCTTGGAGCCCCAAATGAGTTCCTAAGACTTATTATAATACATTATAAATTCAAATACTCATTTAGGATCAAAACAAATTTGCTAGATACACTTCGGAGCCGAAGAACCCTTGAAAGGCTCTATTTCGGTAAAACTGGTTATAAGCACTTAGTTTTAGCGCGAAGTGAGTTTTTAGAGCTTGTTGGAGCTCCAAATGAGTCCCTAAGAAATATTATAATAAATTATATGTTTAAATACACATTTGGGATAAAAAAACAATTGCTTGAGTCACTTCGGAACCAAAAAAGCCCTTTAAAGGCTCGATTTGGCAAAACTACTTATAATGACTTTAATTTATCTCGAAGCGAGTTTTTAAGGCATATTGGAGCTCCAAATGAGTCCCTAAAACTTATTATATTATATTATATGTTAAAATACACATTCGGGATGAAAATAATTTCGCTAGAGTCACTTCGGAGCCAAAAAAGCATTTTAATGCTTCAATTTCGGCAAAACTAGTTATAGTGACTTTGTTTTATCACGAAATGGGTTTTAACACTTCTTGGAGCTCCAAATGTGTTCCTAAGACTTATTATAATACATTATACATTCAAATACTCATTTAGGATCAAAATACTGTTGCTAGACACACTTCGGAGCCAAAGAAGCCCTTGAAAGGCTCTATTTCGGTAAAACTGGTTACAAGCACTTAGTTTTAGCGCGAAGTGAGTTTTTAGAGCTTGTTGGAGCTCCAAATGAGTCCCTAAGAAATATTATAACAAATTTTATGTTTAAATACACATTTGGGATTAAAAAAAATTGCTTGAGTCACTTCGGAACCAAAAAAAGCCCTTTAAAGGCTCGATTTGGAAAAACTACTTATAATGACTTTGGTTTATCGCGAAGCGAGTTTTTAAGGCATATTGGAGATCCAAATGATTCCCTAAAACTTATTATATTATATTATATGTTAAAATACACATTCGGGATAAAAAATAAATTCGCTAGAGTCACTTCGGAGCCAAAAAAGCATTTTAATGCTTCACTTTCGGCAAAACTAGTTATAGTGACTTTCTTTTATCACGAAATGGGTTTTAACACTTCTTGGAGCTCCAAATGTGTTCCTAAGACTTATTATAATACATTATACGTTCAAATACTCATTTAGGATCAAAACACTGTTGCTAGACACACTTCGGAGCCAAAGAAGCCCTTGAAAGGCTCGATTTTGGTAAAACTGGTTATAAGCACTTAGTTTTAGCGCGAAGTGAGTTTTTAGAGCTTGTTGGAGCTCCAAATGAGTCCCTAAGACTTATTACATTAAATTATATATTTAAATACACATTTGGAATCAAAAAACTTTTCTTGAGTCACTTCGGAACCAAAAAAGCCCTTTAAAGGCTCGATTTCGGCAAAACTACTTATAAAGACTTTTCTTTAGCGCGAAGCGTGTTTTTGAGGCATATTGGACCACCAAATGAGTCGCTAAGACTTATTACATTATCTTATATGTTAAAATACACATTTGGCATCAAAACAACTTTGATAGAGTCACTTCGGAACCAAAAAACCCTTTAAAGGCTTCATTTAGGCACAACTTGTCAAAAGTACTTTGTTTTTGCACATAGTGAATTTTTAAGGCTTTTTGGAGCTCAAAACGAGACCCTTAGACTTATTATAATACAATTTGTGTTCAAATACTCTTGTAGAGTCAAAAAAACTTTGTTGGAGTCACCTTGGAGCCACAAAAGCCCTTTAAAGGCTCGATTTAGGTAAAACTTATTGTAAGCACTTAGATTTAGTGCGAAGTGAGTTTTTAAAGTTTGTTGCATCTCCAAATGAGTCCCTAAGATATATTATAATATATTATATGTTTTAATACACATTTTTTATCACAATAACTTTGCTAGAGTCACTTTGGAGCCAAAAAAGGGTTTGAATGGTTCAATTTCGGCAAAACTAGTTATAATGACTTTGTTTTATCGCGAAATGGGTTTTAACACTTCTTGGAGCTCCAAATGAGTTCCTAAGACTTATTATAATACATTATAAATTCAAATACTCATTTAGGATCAAAACACTGTTGCTAGACACACTTCGGAGCCAAAGAAGCCCTTGAAAGGCTCTATTTCGGTAAAACTAGTTATAAGCACTTAGTTTTAGCGCGAAGTGAGTTTTTAGAGCTTGTTGGAGCTCCAAATGAGTCCCTAACAAATATTATAATAAATTATATGTTTAAATACACATTTGGGATAAAAAAAACAATTGCTTGAGTCACTTCGGAACCAAAAAAGTTCTTTAAAGGCTCGATTTGGCAAAACTACTTATGATGACTTTGGTTTATCGCGAAGCGAGTTTTTAAGGCATATTGGAGCTTCAAATGAGTCCCTAAAACTTATTATATTATATTATATGTTAAAATACACATTCGGGATAAAAATAAATTCGGTAGAGTCACTTCGGAGCCAAAAAAGCATTTTAATGCTTCAATTTCGGCAAAACTACTTATAGTGACTTTGTTTTATCACGAAATGGGTTTTAACACTTCTTGGAGCTCCAAATGTGTTCCTAAGACTTATTATAATACATTATACGTTCAAATACTCATTTAGGATCAAAACAACATTGCTAGACACACTTCAGAGCCAAAGAAGCCCTTTAAAGGCTCGATTTTGGTAAAACTGGTTATAAGCACTTAGTTTTAGCGCGAAGTGAGTTTTTAGAGCTTGTTGGAGCTCCAAATGAGTCCCTCAGACTTATTACATTAAATTATATGTTTAAATACACATTTGGAATAAAAAAACTTTTCTTGGGTCACTTCGGAACCAAAAAAGCCCTTTAAAAGCTCGATTTCGGCAAAACTACTTATAAAGACTTTTCTTTAGCCCGAAGCGTGTTTTTAAGGCATATTGGACCACCAAATGAGTCGCTAAGACTTATTAGATTATCTTATATGTTAAAATACACATTTGGCATCAAAACAACTTTGCTAGAGTCACTTCGGAACCAAAAAACCCTTTAAAGGCTTCATTTAGGCACAACTTGTCAAAAGTACTTTGTTTTAGCGCATAGTGAATTTTTAAGGCTTTTTGGAGCTGAAAACGAAACCCTAAGACTTATTATAATACAATTTGTGTTCAAATACTCTTGTAGAATCAAAAAAACTTTGCTGGAGTCACTTCGGAGCCACAAAAGCCCTTTAAAGACACGATTTAGGTAAAACTTATTGTAAGCACTTAGATTTAGTGCAAAGTGAGTTTTTAAGGTTTGTTGCATCTCCAAGTGAGTCCCTAAGATATATTATAATATATTATATGTTTAAAATACACATTTTGGATCACAACAACTTTGCTAGAGTCACTTTGGAGCCAAAAAAGCGTTTGAATGGTTCAATTTCGGCAAAACTAGTTATAATGACTTTGTTTTATCGCGAAATGGGTTTTAACACTTCTTGGAGCTCCAAATGAGTTCCTAAGACTTATTATAATACATTATAAATTCAAATACTCATGTAGGATCAAAACAAATTTGCTAGACACACTTCGGAGCCGAAGAAGCCCTTGAAAGGCTCTATTTCGGTAAAATTGGTTATAAGCACTTAGTTTTAGCGCGAATGAGTTTTTAGAGCTTGTTGGAGCTCCAAATGAGTCCCTAAGAAATATTATAATAAATTATATGTTTAAATACACATTTGGGATAAAAAAACAATTGCTTGAGTCACTTCGGAACCAAAAAAGCCCTTTAAAGGCTCGATTTGGCAAAACTACTTATAATGACTTTGGTTTATCGCAAAGCGAGTTTTTAAGGCATATTGGAGCTCCAAATGAGTCCCTAAAACTTATTATATTATATTATATGTTTAAAATTCACATTCGGATAAAAATAAATTCGCTAGAGTCACTTCGGAGCCAAAAAAGCATTTTAATGCTTCAATTTCGGCAAAACTAGTTATAGTGACTTTGTTTTATCACGAAATGGGTTTTAACACTTCTTGGAGCTCCAAATGTGTTCCTAAGACTTATTATAATACATTATACGTTCAAATACTCATTTAGGATCAAAACACTGTTGCTAGACACACTTCGGAGCCAAAGAAGCCCTTGAAAGGCTCGATTTTGGTAAAACTGGTTATAAGCACTTAGTTTTAGCGCGAAGTGAGTTTTTAGAGCTTGTTGGAGCTCCAAATGAGTCCCTAAGACTTATTACATTAAATTATATGTTTAAAACACATTTGGAATCAAAAAATTTTCTTGAGTCACTTCGGAACCAAAAAAGCCCTTTGAAGGCTCGATTTCGGCAAAACTACTTATAAAGACTTTTCTTTAGCGCGAAGCGTGTTTTAAGGCATATTGGACCCCCAAATGAGTCGCTAAGACTTATTACATTATCTTATATGTTAAAATACACATTTGGCATCAAAACAACTTTGCTAGAGTCACTTCGGAACCAAAAAAACCCTTTAAAGGCTTGATTTAGGCACAACTTGTCAAAAGGACTTTGTTTTTGCGCATAGTGAATTTTTAAGGCTTTTTGGAGCTCAAAACGAGACCCTTAGACTTATTATAATACAATTTGTGTTCAAATACTCTTGTAGAGTCAAAAAAACTTTGCTGGAGTCACCTCGGAGCCACAAAAGCCCTTTAAAGGCTCGATTTAGGTAAAACTTATTGTAAGCACTTAGATTTAGTGCGAAGTGAGTTTTTAAAGTTTGTTGCATCTCCAAATGAGTCCCTAAGATATATTATAATATATTATATGCTTTAATACACATTTTTTATCACAATAACTTTGCTAGAGTCACTTTGGAGTCAAAAAAGCGTTTGAATGGTTCAATTTCGGCAAAACTAGTTATAATGACTTTGTTTTATCGCGAAATGGGTTTTAACACTTCTTGGAGCTCCAAATGAGTTCCTAAGACTTATTATAATACATTATAAATTCAAATACTCATTTAGGATCAAAAACACTGTTGCTAGACACACTTCGGAGCCAAAGAAGCCCTTGAAAGGCTCTATTTCGGTAAATTATAATAAGTTATATGTTTAAATACACATTTGGGATTAAAAAAAATTGCTTGAGTCACTTCGGAACCAAAAAAAGCCCTTTAAAGGCTCGATTTGGCCAAACTACTTATAATGACTTTGGTTTATCGCAAAGCGAGTTTTTAAGGCATATTGGAGCTCCAATGAGTCCCTAAAACTTATTATATTATATTATATGTTAAATACACATTTGGGATCAAAATAAATTCGCTAGAGTCACTTCGGAGCCAAAAAAGTATTTTAATGGTTCAATTTTGGCAAAACTAGTTATAGTGACTTTGTTTTATCACGAAATAGGTTTTAACACTTCTTGGAGCTCCAAATGTGTTCCTAAGACTTATTATAATACATTATACATTCAAATACTCATTTAGGATCAAAACAACGTAGCTAGAGACACTTCAGAGCCAAAGAAGCCCTTGAAAGGCTCGATTTTGGTAAAACTGGTTATAACCACTTAGTTTTAGCGCGAAGTGAGTTTTTAGAGCTTGTTGGAGCTCAAATGAGTCCCTAAGACTTATTACATTAAATTATATGTTTAAATACCCATTTGGAATCAAAAAACTTTTCTTGAGTCACTTCGGAACCAAAAAAGCCCTTTAAAGGCTCGATTTCGGCAAAACTACTTATAAAGACTTTTCTTTAGCGCGAAGCGTGTTTTTAAGGCATATTGGACCACCAAATGAGTCGCTAAGACTTATTACATTATCTTATATGTTAAAATACACATTTGGCATCAAAACAACTTTGCTAGAGTCACTTCGGAACCAAAAAACCCTTTAAAGGCTTGATTTAGGCACAACTTGTCAAAAGTACTTTGTTTTAGCGCATAGTGAATTTTTAAGGCTTTTTGGTGCTGAAAACGAGACCCTAAGACTTATTATAATACAATTTGTGTTCAAATACTCTTGTAGAATCAAAAAAACTTTGCTGGAGTCACTTCGGAGCCACAAAAGCCCTTTAAAGACACGATTTAGGTAAAACTTATTGTAAGCACTTAGATTTAGTGCAAAGTGAGTTTTTAAGGTTTGTTGCATCTCCAAGTGAGTCCCTAAGATATATTATAATATATTATATGTTTAAAATACACATTTTGGATCACAACAACTTTGCTAGAGTCACTTTGGAGCCAAAAAAGCGTTTGAATGGTTCAATTTCGGCAAAACTAGTTATAATGACTTTGTTTTATCGCGAAATGGGTTTTAACACTTCTTGGAGCTCCAAATGAATTCTTAAGACTTATTATAATATATTATAAATTCAAATACTCATTTAGGATCAAAACAAATTTGCTTGACACACTTCGGAGCCGAAGAAGCCCTTGAAAGGCTCTATTTCGATAAAACTGGTTATAAGCACTTAGTTTTAGCGCGAAGTGAGTTTTTAGAGCTTGTTGGAGCTCCAAATGAGTCCCTAAGAAATATTATAATAAATTATATGTTTAAATAAACATTTGGGATAAAAAAAACAATTGCTTGAGTCACTTCGGAACCAAAAAAGCCCTTTAAAGGCTCGATTTGGCAAAACTACTTATAATGACTTTGGTTTATCGCGAAGCGAGTTTTTAAGGCATATTGGAGCTCCAAATGAGTCCCTAAAACTTATTATATTATATTATATGTTAAAATACACATTCAGGATAAAAATAAATTCGCTAGAGTCACTTCGGAGCCAAAAAAGCATTTTAATGCTTCAATTTCGGCAAAACTAGTTATAGTTACTTTGTTTTATCAAGAAATGGGTTTTAAACACTTCATGGAGCTCCAAATGAGTTCCTAAGACTTATTATAATACATTATAAATTCAAATACTCATTTAGGATCAAAACACTGTTGCTAGACACACTTCGGAGCCAAAGAAGCCCTTGAAAGGCTCTATTTCGGTAAATTATAATAAATTATATGTTTAAATACACATTTGGGATTAAAAAAAATTGCTTGAATCACTTCGGAACCAAAAAAAGCCCTTTAAAGGCTCGATTTGGCCAAACTACTTATAATGACTTTGGTTTATCGCAAAGCGAGTTTTTAAGGCATATTGGAGCTCCAAATGAGTCCCTAAACTTATTATATTATATTATATGTTAAAATACATATTTGGGATCAAAATAAATTCGCTAGAGTCACTTCGGAGCCAAAAAAGTATTTTAATGGTTCAATTTTGGCAAAACTAGTTATAGTGACTTTGTTTTATCACGAAATAGGTTTTAACACTTCTTGGAGCTCCAAATGTGTTCCTAAGACTTATTATAATACATTATACATTCAAATACTCATTTAGGATCAAAACAACGTAGCTAGAGACACTTCAGAGCCAAAGAAGCCCTTGAAAGGCTCGATTTTGGTAAAACTGGTTATAACCACTTAGTTTTAGCGCGAAGTGAGTTTTTAGAGCTTGTTGGAGCTCAAATGAGTCCCTAAGACTTATTACATTAAATTATATGTTTAAATACCCATTTGGAATCAAAAAACTTTTCTTGAGCCACTTCGGAACCAAAAAAGCCCTTTAAAGGCTCGATTTCGGCAAAACTACTTATAAAGTCTTTCTTTAGCGCGAAGCGTGTTTTTAAGGCATATTGGACCACCAAATGAGTCGCTAAGACTTATTACATTATCTTATATGTTAAAATACACATTTGGCATCAAAACAACTTTGCTAGAGTCACTTCGGAACCAAAAAACCCTTTAAAGGTTTGATTTAGGCACAACTTGTCAAAAGTACTTTGTTTTAGCGCATAGTGAATTTTTAAGGCTTTTTGGTGCTGAAAACGAGACCCTAAGACTTATTATAATACAATTTGTGTTCAAATACTCTTGTAGAATCAAAAAAACTTTGCTGGAGTCACTTCGGAGCCACAAAAGCCCTTTAAAGACACGATTTAGGTAAAACTTATTGTAAGCACTTAGATTTAGTGCAAAGTGAGTTTTTAAGGTTTGTTGCATCTCCAAGTGAGTCCCTAAGATATATTATAATATATTATATGTTTAAAATACACATTTTGGATCACAACAACTTTGCTAGAGTCACTTTGGAGCCAAAAAAGCGTTTGAATGGTTCAATTTCGGCAAAACTAGTTATAATGACTTTGTTTTATCGCGAAATGGGTTTTAACACTTCTTGGAGCTCCAAATGAATTCCTAAGACTTATTATAATATATTATAAATTCAAATACTCATTTAGGATCAAAACAAATTTGCTTGACACACTTCGGAGCCGAAGAAGCCCTTGAAAGGCTCTATTTCGATAAAACTGGTTATAAGCACTTAGTTTTAGCGCGAAGTGAGTTTTTAGAGCTTGTTGGAGCTCCAAATGAGTCCCTAAGAAATATTATAATAAATTATATGTTTAAATAAACATTTGGGATAAAAAAAACAATTGCTTGAGTCACTTCGGAACCAAAAAAGCCCTTTAAAGGCTCGATTTGGCAAAACTACTTATAATGACTTTGGTTTATCGCGAAGCGAGTTTTTAAGGCATATTGGAGCTCCAAATGAGTCCCTAAAACTTATTATATTATATTATATGTTAAAATACACATTCGGGATAAAAATAAATTCGCTAGAGTCACTTCGGAGCCAAAAAAGCATTTTAATGCTTCAATTTCGGCAAAACTAGTTATAGTTACTTTGTTTTATCAAGAAATGGGTTTTAACACTTCATGGAGCTCCAAATGAGTTCCTAAGACTTATTATAATACATTATAAATTCAAATACTCATTTAGGATCAAAACACTGTTGCTAGACACACTTCGGAGCCAAAGAAGCCCTTGAAAGGCTCTATTTCGGTAAATTATAATAAATTATATGTTTAAATACACATTTGGGATTAAAAAAAATTGCTTGAGTCACTTCGGAACCAAAAAAAGCCCTTTAAAGGCTCGATTTGGCCAAACTACTTATAATGACTTTGGTTTATCGCAAAGCGAGTTTTTAAGGCATATTGGAGCTCCAAATGAGTCCCTAAAACTTATTATATTATATTATATGTTAAAATACATATTTGGGATCAAAATAAATTCGCTAGAGTCACTTCGGAGCCAAAAAAGTATTTTAATGGTTCAATTTTGGCAAAACTAGTTATAGTGACTTTGTTTTATCACGAAATAGGTTTTAACACTTCTTGGAGCTCCAAATGTGTTCCTAAGACTTATTATAATACATTATACATTCAAATACTCATTTAGGATCAAAACAACGTAGCTAGAGACACTTCAGAGCCAAAGAAGCCCTTGAAAGGCTCGATTTTGGTAAGACTGGTTATAACCACTTAGTTTTAGCGCGAAGTGAGTTTTTAGAGCTTGTTGGCGCTCAAATGAGTCCCTAAGACTTATTACATTAAATTATATGTTTAAATACCCATTTGGAATCAAAAAACTTTTCTTGAGTCACTTCGGAACCAAAAAAGCCCTTTAAAGGCTCGATTTCGGCAAACTACTTATAAAGACTTTTCTTTAGCGCGAAGCGTGTTTTTAAGGCATATTGGACCACCAAATGAGTCGCTAAGACTTATTACATTATCTTATATGTTTAAAATACACATTTGGCATCAAAACAACTTTGCTAGAGTCACTTCGGAACCAAAAACCCTTTTAAAGGCTTGAATTAGGCACAACTTGTCAAAAGTACTTTGTTTTAGCGCATAGTGAATTTTTAAGGCTTTTTGGTGCTGAAAACGAGACCCTAAGACTTATTATAATACAATTTGTGTTCAAATACTCTTGTAGAATCAAAAAAAACTTTGCTGGAGTCACTTCGGAGCCACAAAAGCCCTTTAAAGACACGATTTAGGTAAAACTTATTGTAAGCACTTAGATTTAGTGCAAAGTGAGTTTTTAAGGTTTGTTGCATCTCCAAGTGAGTCCCTAAGATATATTATAATATATTATATGTTTAAAATACACATTTTGGATCACAACAACTTTGCTAGAGTGACTTTGGAGCCAAAAAAGCGTTTGAATGGTTCAATTTCGGCAAAAACTAGTTATAATGACTTTGTTTTATCGCGAAATGGGTTTTAACACTTCTTGGAGCTCCAAATGAATTCCTAAGACTTATTATAATATATTATAAATTCAAATACTCATTTAGGATCAAAACAAATTTGCTTGACACACTTCGGAGCCGAAGAAGCCCTTGAAAGGCTCTATTTCGATAAAACTGGTTATAAGCACTTAGTTTTAGCGCGAAGTGAGTTTTTAGAGCTTGTTGGAGCTCCAAATGAGTCCCTAAGAAATATTATAATAAATTATATGTTTAAATAAACATTTGGGATAAAAAAAACAATTGCTTGAGTCACTTCGGAACCAAAAAAGCCCTTTAAAGGCTCGATTTGGCAAAACTACTTATAATGACTTTGGTTTATCGCGAAGCGAGTTTTTAAGGCATATTGGAGCTCCAAATGAGTCCCTAAAACTTATTATATTATATTATATGTTAAAATACACATTCGGGATAAAAATAAATTCGCTAGAGTCACTTCGGAGCCAAAAAAGCATTTTAATGCTTCAATTTCGGCAAAACTAGTTATAGTTACTTTGTTTTATCAAGAAATGGGTTTTAAACACTTCATGGAGCTCCAAATGAGTTCCTAAGACTTATTATAATACATTATAAATTCAAATACTCATTTAGGATCAAAACACTGTTGCTAGACACACTTCGGAGCCAAAGAAGCCCTTGAAAGGCTCTATTTCGGTAAATTATAAAAAATTATATGTTTAAATACACATTTGGGATTAAAAAAAATTGCTTGAGTCACTTCGGAACCAAAAAAAGCCCTTTAAAGGCTCGATTTGGCAAAACTACTTATAATGACTTTGGTTTATCGCAAAGCGAGTTTTTAAGGCATATTGGAGCTCCAAATGAGTCCCTAAAACTTATTATATTATATTATATGGTAAAATACACATTTGGGATCAAAATAAATTCGCTAGAGTCACTTCGAAGCCAAAAAAGTATGTTAATGGTTCAATTTTGGCAAAACTAGTTATAGTGACTTTATTTTATCACGAAATAGGTTTTAACACTTCTTGGAGCTCCAAATGTGTTCCTAAGACTTATTATAATACATTATACATTAAAATACTCATTTAGGATGAAAACAACGTAGCTAGACACACTTCAGAGCCAAAGAAGCCCTTGAAAGGCTCGATTTTAGTAAAACTGGTTATAACTACTTAGTTTTAGCGCGAAGTGAGTTTTTAGAGCTTGTTGGAGCTCAAATGAGTCCCTAAGACTTATTACATTAAATTATATGTTTAAATACCCATTTGGATTCAAAAAACTTTTCTTGAGTCACTTCGGAACCAAAAAAGCCCTTTAAAGGCTCGATTTTGGCAAAACTACTTATAAAGACTTTTCTTTAGCGCGAAGCGTGTTTTTAAGGCATATTGGACCACCAAATGAGTCGCTAAGACTTATTACATTATCTTATATGTTAAAATACACATTTGGCATAAAAACAACTTTGCTAGAGTCACTTCGGAACCAAAAAACCCTTTAAAGGCTTGATTTAGGCACAACTTGTCAAAAGGACTTTGTTTTTGCGCATAGTGAATTTTTAAGGCTCTTTGGAGCTCAAAACGAGTCCCTAAGACTTATTATAATACAATTTGTGTTCAAATACTCATGTAGAATAAAAAAAACTTTGTTGGAGTCACTTCGGAGCCACAAAAGCCCTTTAAAGGCTCGATATAGGTAAAACTTATTGTAAGCAGTTATATTTCGTGCGAAGTGAGTTTTTAAGGTTTGTTGCATCTCCAAATGAGTCCCTAAGATATATTATAATATATTATATGTTTTAATACACATTTTGGATCACAATAACTTTGCTAGAGTCACTTTGGAGCCAAAAAAGCGTTTGACCGGTTCAATTTCAGCAAAACTAGTTATAATGACTTTGTTTGATCGCGAAATGGGTTTTAACACTTCTTGGAGCTCCAAATGAGTTCCTAAGACTTAACTCATTTAGGATCAAAACACTGTTGCTAGACACACTTCGGAGCCAAAGAAGCCCTCGAAAGGCTCTATTTCGGTAAAACTGGTTATAAGCACTTAGTTTTAGGGGGAATTGAGTTTTTAGAGCTTGTTGGAGCTCCAAATGAGTACCTAAGACTTATTATATTAAATTATATGTTTAAATACACTTTTGGGATCAAAAAACTTTTCTTGATTCACTTCGGAACCAGAAAAGCCCTTTAAAGGCTCGACTTCGGCAAAACTACTTATAAAGACTTTTCTTTAGCGCGAAGCGTGTTTTGAAGGCATATTGGACCTCCAAATGAGTCTCTAAGACTTATTACATTATATTATATGTTAAAATACACATTTGGCATCAAAACAACTTTGCTAGCGTCACTTCGGAACCAAAAAAACCCTTTAAAGGCTTCATTTAGGCACAACTTGTCAAAAGGACTTAGTTTTTGCGCGTAGTGATTTTTAAAGGCTTTTTGGAGCTCAAAACGAGTCCCTAAGACTTATTATAATACAATTTATGTTCAAATACTCTTGTAGAATCAAAAAAAGCTTTGCTGTAGTCACTTCGGAGCCACAAAATCCCTTTAAAGACACGATTTAGGTAAAACTTATTGTAAGCACTTATATTTAGTGCGAAGTGAGTTTTTAAGGTTTGTTGCATCTCCAAGTGAGTCCCTAAGATATATTATAATATATTATAAGTTTAAAATACACATTTTGGATCACAACAACTTTGTTAGAGTCACTTTGGAGCCAAAAAAGCGTTTGAGTGGTTCAATTTCGGCAAAACTAGTTATAATGACTTTGTTTTATCGCGAAATGGGTTTTAACACTTCTTGGAGCTGCAAATGAGTTCCCAAGACTTATTATAATACATTATAAATTCAAATACTCATTTAGGATCAAAACAAATTTGCTAGACACACTTCGGAGCCGAAGAAGCCCTTGAAAGGCTCTATTTCGGTAAAATTGGTTATAAGCACTTAGTTTTAGCGCGAAGTGAGTTTTTAGAGCTTGTTGGAGCTCCAAATGAGTCCCTAAGAAATATTATAATAAATTATATCTTTAAATACACATTTGGGATTAAAAAACAATTACTTGAGTCACTTCGGAACCAAAAAAGCCCTTTAAAGGCTCGATTTGGCAAAACTACTTATAATGACTTTGGTTTATAGCGAAGCGAGTTTTTAAGGCACATTGGAGCTCCAAATGAGTCCCTAAAACTAATTATATTATATTATATGTTAAAATACACATTCGGGATAAAAATAAATTTGCTAGAGTCACTTCGGAGCCAAAAAAGCATTTTAATGCTTCAATTTCGGCAAAACTAGTTATAGTGACTTTATTTTATCACGAAATGGGTTTTAACACTTCTTGGAGCTCCAAATGTGCTCCTAAGACTTATTATAATACATTATACGTTCAAATACTCATTTAGGATCAAAACACTGTTGCTAGACACACTTCGGAGCCAAAGAAGCCCTTGAAAGGCTCGATTTTGGTAAAACTGGTTATAAGCACTTAGTTTTAGCGCGAAGTGAGTTTTTAGAGCTTGTTGGAGCTCCAAATGAGTCCCTAAGACTTATTACATTGAATTATATGTTCAAATACACATTTGGAATCAAAAAACTTTTCTTGAGTCACTTCGGAACCAAAAAAATCCTTTAAAGGCTCGATTTCGGCAAAACTACTTATAAAGACTTTTCTTTAGCGCGAAGCGAGTTTTTAAGGCATATTGGACCACCAAATGAGTCGCTAAGACTTATTACATTATCTTATATGTTAAAATACACATTTGGCATCAAAACAACTTTGCTAGAGTCACTTCAGAACCAAAAAACCCTTTAAAGGCTTGATTTAGGCACAACTTGTCAAAAGGACTTTGTTTTTGCGCATAGTGAATTTTTAAGGCTTTTTGGAGCTCAAAACGAGACCCTTAGACTTATTATAATATAATTTGTGTTCAAATACTCTTGTAGAGTCAAAAAAAACTTTGCTGGAGTCACTTCGGAGCCACAAAAGCCCTTTAAAGACTCGATTTAGGTAAAACTTATTGTAAGCACTTAGATTTAGTGCGAAGTGAGTTTTTAAAGTTTGTTGCATCTCCAAATGTGTTCCTAAGATATATTATAATATATTATATGTTTTAATACACATTTTTTATCACAATAACTTTGCTAGAGTCACTTTGGAGCCAAAAAAGCGGTTTACTGGTTCAATTTCGGCAAAACTAGTTATAATGATTTTGTTTTATCGCGAAATGGGGTTTAACACTTCTTGGAGCTCCAAATGAGTTCCTAAGACTTATTATAATACATTATAAATTCGATTACTCATCTAGGATCAAAACACTGTTGCTAGTCACACTTCGGAGCCAAAGAAGCCCTTGAAAGGCTCTATTTCGGTAAAACTGGTTATAAGCACATACTTTTACGGGGAATTGAGTTTTTAGAGCTTGTTGGAGCTCCAAATGAGTCCCTAAGACTTATTATATTAAATTATATGTTTAAATATACATTTGGGATCAAAAAACTTTTCTTGATTCACTTCGGAACAAAAAGAGCCCTTTAAATGCTCGATTTCAGCAAAACTACTTATAAAGACTTTTCTTTAGCGCGAACCGTGTTTTTAAGGCATATTGGACCTCAAATGAGTCGCTAAGACTTATTACATTATGTTGTTAGCCGATTTTGGTTCGAGGATCTCCTTTCAAGAAAGCCTTCGCTAAAGGCTAGAAGCTTCTGGAGAAAGAGTCATCGTGACGAGTGAACCGCCACGTCATAGTGAAGGTTGACAGCCACCCCCCCGAAGGTATAATTCGACACATAGCTGAGTCCTCGGAGAGGACCAGTGGAATGGAGACCCGCCAAGCTCGGGGACTTGTGAACCTTATAGCCGGCATCATGCTCCCGATGGACCCGGAAGCTCGAGGTACTCTTCGCGAAGGGAGAGAACCCCGGACAAAGGGTAACGCTCAAGCAGCGACAGTCGGATAATCTCGATGATAACTCCCTCTGACAGGCACTGTACAGGCCTCATCGGTGAATGACATGAAGTGATTAGTTAGTAACCAACCCCCTGATTTTCGGGCAGGGTATGGTCGATTAAGATAAGGCCACCTAATCCCTTGATTTAAGGGCGATTAGGTGGGGCGCATTTAATGCACTTTCCTCTCTCTCTCTTGCCGGATAAGTATAAAAGGCGGGAAAGTTGAAGGGGAAGGGGTTGGAAAAACTTACTCTGTAAAGACTCTCATTCGACAATATATCAAAAACACAGTGGACGTAGACTTTTTCTCCATTGGAGGGTCGAACCACTTAAAAACTTTCTTGAGTGGTTATTTCCTGCAAATTCACAATATTCATTGCCGTATCACACACTAGAGATACGGATCACGGCGTTGGTTCAAATTATACACCAACACATTATATTATATGTTAAATACACATTTGGCATCAAAACAACTTTGCTAGCGTCACTTCGGAACCAAAAAAACCCTTTAAAGGCTTCATTTAGGCACAACTTGTCAAAAGGACTTTGTTTTTGCGCATAGTGAATTTTTAAGGCTTTTTGGAGCTCAAAACGAGTCCCTAAGACTTATTATAATACAATTTGTGTTCAAATACTCATGTAGAATAAAAAAAACTTTGCTGGAGTCACTTCGGAGCCACAAAAGCCCTTTAAAGGCTCGATATAGGTAAAACTTATTGTAAGCACTTAGATTTCGTGCGAAGTGAGTTTTTAAGGTTTTTTGCATCTCCAAATGAGTCCCTAAGATATATTATAATATATTATATGTTTTAATACATATTTTGGATCACAATAACTTTGCTAGAGTCACTTTGGAGCCAAAAAAGCGTTTGACCGGTTCAGTTTCAGCAAAACTAGTTATAATGACTTCGTTTTATCGCGAAATGGGTTTTAACACTTCGTGGAGCTCCAAATGAGTTCCTAAGACTTAACTCATTTAGGATCAAAACACTGTTGCTAGACACACTTCGGAGCCAAAGAAGCCCTCGAAAGGCTCTATTTCGGTAAAACTGGTTATAAGCACTTAGTTTTACGGGGAATTGAGTTTTTAGAGCTTGTTGGAGCTCCAAATGAGTACCTAAGACTTATTATATTAAATTATATTTTTAAATACACATTTGGGATCAAAAAACTTTTCTTGATTCACTTCGGAACCAGAAAAGCCCTTTAACGGCTCGATTTTGGCAAAACTACTTATAAAGACTTTTCTTTAGCACGAAGCGTGTTTTTAAGGCATATTGGACCTCCAAATGAGTCTCTAAGACTTATTATATTATATTATATGTTAAAATACACATTTGGCATCAACTTGTCAAAAGGACTTAGTTTTTGCGCGTAGTGATTTTTAAAGGCTTTTTAGAGCTCAAAACGAGTCCCTAAGACTTATTATAATACAATTTGTGTTCAAATACTCATGTAGAATAAAAAAAACTTTGCTGGAGTCACTTCGGAGCCACAAAAGCCCTTTAAAGGCTCGATATAGGTAAAACTTATTGTAAGCACTTAGATTTCATGCGAAGTGAGTTTTTAAGGTTTGTTGCATCTCCAAATGAGTCCCTAAGATATATCATAATATATTATATGTTTTAATACACATTTTGGATCACAATAACTTTGCTAGAGTCACTTTGGAGAGAAAAAAGCGTTTGACCGGTTCAATTTCAGCAAAACTAGTTATAATGACTTTGTTTTATCGCGAAATGGGTTTTAACACTTCGTGGAGCTCCAAATGAGTTCCTAAGACTTAACTCATTTAGGATCGAAACCCTGTTGATAGACACACTTCGGAGCCAAAAAAGCCCTCGAAAGGCTCTATTTCGGTAAAACTGGTTATAAGCACTTAGTTTTAGGGGGAATTGAGTTTTTATAGCTTGTTGGAGCTCCAAATGGGTACCTAAGACTTATTATATTAAATTATATGTTTAAATACACATTTGGGATCAAAAACCTTTTCTTGATTCACTTCGGAACCAGAAAAGCCCTTTAAAGGCTCGATTTCGGCAAAACTACTTATAAAGACTTTTCTTTGGGGCGAAACGTGTTTTTAAGGCATATTGGACCTCCAAATGAGTCTCTAAGACTTATTACATTATATTATATGTTAAAATACACATTTGGCATGAAAACAACGTTGCTAGCGTCACTTCGGAACCAAAAAAATCCTTTAAAGGCTTCAATTAGGCACAACTTGTCAAAAGGACTTAGTTTTTGCGCGTAGTGATTTTTAAAGGCTTTTTGGAGCTCAAAACGAGTCCCTAAGACTTATTATAATACTATTTATGTTCAAATACTCTTGTAGAATCAAAAAAACTTTGCTGGAGTCACTTCGGAACCACAAAATCCCTTTAAAGACACGATATAGGTAAAACTTATTGTAAGCACTTAAATTTAGTGCGAAGTGAGTTTTTAAGGTTTGTTCCATCTCCAAGTGAGTCCCTAAGATATATTATAATATATTATATGTTTAAAATACACATTTTGGATCACAACAACTTTGCTAGAGTCACTTTGGAGCCAAAAAAGCGTTTGAATGGTTCAATTTCGGCAAAACTAGTTATAATGACTTTGTTTTATCGCGAAATGGGTTTTAACACTTCTTGGAGCTCCAAATGAGTTCCCAAGACTTATTATAATACATTATAAATTCAAATACACATTTAGGATCAAAACAAATTTGCTAGACACACTTCGGAGCCGAAGAAGCCCTTGAAAGGCTCTATTTCGGTAAAACTGGTTATAAGCACTTAGTTTTAGCGCGAAGTGAGTTTTTAGAGCTTGTTGGAGCTCCAAATGAGTCCCTAAGAAATATTATAATAAATTATATGTTTAAATACACATTTGGGATTAAAAAAAAACAATTGCTTGAGTCACTTCGGAACCAAAAAAGCCCTTTAAAGGCTCGATTTGGCAAAACTACTTATAATGACTTTGGTTTATCGCGCAGCGAGTTTTTAAGGCACATTGGAGCTCCAAATGAGTCCCTAAAATTAATTATATTATATTATATGTTAAAATACACATTCGGGATAAAAATAAATTCGCTAGAGTCACTTCGGAGCCAAAAAAGCATTTTAATGCTTCAATTTCGGCAAAACTAGTTATAGTGACTTTGTTTTATCACGAAATGGGTTTTAACACTTCTTGGGGCTCCAAATGTGTTCCTAAGACTTATTATAATACATTATACGTTCAAATACTCATTTAGGATCAAAACACTGTTGCTAGACACACTTCGGAGCCAAAGAAGCCCTTGAAAGGCTCGATTTTGGTAAAACTGGTTATAAGCACTTAGTTTTAGCGCGAAGTGAGTTTTTAGAGCTTGTTGGAGCTCCAAATGAGTCCCTAAGACTTATTACATTAAATTATATGTTCAAAAAACTTTTGTTGAGTCACTTCGGAACCAAAAAAACCCTTTAAAGGCTCGATTTCGGCAAAACTACTTATAAAGACTTTTCTTTTGCGCGAAGCGTGTTTTTAAGGCATATTGGACCACAAAATGAGTCGCTAAGACTTATTACAATATCTTATATGTTAAAATACACATTTGGCATCAAAACAACTTTGCTAGAGTCACTTCGGAACCAAAAAACCCTTTAAAGGCTTGATTTAGGCACAACTTGTCAAAAGGACTTTGGTTTTGCGCATAGTGAATTTTTAAGGCTTTTTGGAGCTCAAAACGAGACCCTTAGACTTATTATAATACAATTTGTGTTCAAATACTCTTGTAGAATCAAAAAAACTTTGCTGGAGTCACTTCGGAGCCACAAAAGCCCTTTAAAGGCTCGATTTAGGTAAAACTTATTGTAAGCACTTAGATTTAGTGCGAAGTGAGTTTTTAAAGTTTGTTGCATCTCCAAATGAGTCCCTAAGATATATTATAATATATTATATGTTTTAATACACATTTTTTATCACAATAACTTTGCTAGAGTCACTTTGGAGCCAAAAAAGCGGTTGACTGGTTCAATTTCGGCAAAACCAGTTATAATGACTTTGTTTTATCGCGAAATGGGGTTTAACACTTCTTGGAGCTCCAAATGAGTTACTAAGACTTATTATAATACATTATAAATTCGATTACTCATTTAGGATCAAAACACTGTTGCTAGACACACTTCGGAGCCAAAGAAGCCCTTGAAAGGCTCTATTTCGGTAAAACTGGTTATAAGCACTTAGTTTTAGGGGGAATTGAGTTTTTAGAGCTTGTTGGAGCTCCAAATGAGTCCTTAAGACTTATTATATTAAATTACGTGTTTAAATACACATTTGGGATCAAAAAACTTTTCTTGATTCACTTCGGAACCAGAAAAGCCCTTTAAAGGCTCGATTTCGGCAAAACTACTTATAAAGACTTTTCTTCAGCGCGAAGCGTGTTTTTAAGGCATATAGGACCTCCAAATGAGTCGCTAAAACTTATTACATTATATTATATGTTAAATACACATTTGGCATCCAAACAACTTTGCTAGCGACACTTCGGAACGAAAAAAACCCTTTAAAGGCTTCATTTAGGCACAACTTGTCCAAAGGACTTTGTTTTTGCGCATAGTGAATTTTTAAGGCTTTTTGGAGCTCAAAACGAGTCTCTAAGACTTATTATAATACAATTTGTGTTCAAATACTCTTGTAGAATCAAAAAAACTTTGCTGGAGTCACTTCGGAGGCACAAAAGCCCTTTAAAGGCTCGATTTAGGTAAAACTTATTGTAAGCACTTAGATTTAGTGCGAAGTGAGTTTTTAAGGTTTGTTGCATCTCCAAATGAGTCCCTAAGATATATTATAATATATTATATGTTTTAATACACATTTTGGATCACAATAACTTTGCTAGAGTCACTTTGGAGCCAAAAAAGCGTTTGACCGGTTCAATTTCAGCAAAACTAGTTATAATGAGTTTGTTTTATCGCGAAATGGGTTTTAACACTTCTTGGAGCTCCAAATGAGTTCCTAAGACTTATTATAATACATTATAAATTCAATTACTCATTTAGGATCCAAACATTGTTGCTAGACACACTTCGGAGCCAAAGAAGCCCTTGAAAGGCTCTATTTCGGTAAAACTGGTTATAAGCACTTAGTTTTAGGGGGAATTGAGTTTTTAGAGCTTGTTGGAGCTCCAAATGAGTCCCTAAGACTTATTATATTAAATTATATGTTTAAATACACATTTGGGATCAAAAAACTTTTCTTGATTCACTTCGGAACAAAAAGAGCCCTTTAAATGCTCGATTTCAGCAAAACTACTTATAAAGACTTTTCTTTAGCGCGAACCGTGTTTTTAAGGCATATTGGACCTCAAATGAGTCGCTAAGACTTATTACATTATATTATATGTTAAATACACATTTGGCATCTAAACAACTTTGCTAGCGTCACTTCGGAACCAAAAAAACCCTTTAAAGGATTCATTTAGGCACAACTTGTCAAAAGGACTTTGTTTTTGCGCATAGTGAATTTTTAAGGCTTTTTGGAGCTCAAAACGAGTCCCTAAGACTTATTATAATACAATTTGTGTTCAAATACTCATGTAGAATCAAAAAAATTTGCTGGAGTCACTTCGGAGCCACAGAAGCCCTTTAAAGGCTCGATATAGGTAAAACTTATTGTAAGCACTTAGATTTAGTGCGAAGTGAGTTTTTAAGGTTTGTTGCATCTCCAAATGAGTCCCTAAGATATATTATAATATATTATATGTTTTAATACACATTTTGGATCACAATAACTTTGCTAGAGTCACTTTGGAGCCAAAAAAGCGTTTGACCGGTTCAATTTCAGCAAAACTAGTTATAATGACTTTGTTTTATCGCGAAATGGGTTTTAACACTTCTTGGAGCTCCAAATGAGTTCCTAAGACTTATTATAATACATCATAAATTCAATTACTCATTTAGGATCAAAAGACTGTTGCTAGACACACTTCGGAGGCAAAGAAGCCCTTGAAAGGCTCTATTTCGGTAAAACTGGTTATAAGCACTTAGTTTTAGGGGGAATTGAGTTTTTAGAGCTTGTTGGAGCTCCAAATGAGTCCCTAAGACTTATTATTTTAAATTATATGTTTAAATACACATTTGGGATCAAAAAACTTTTCTTGATTCACTTTGGAACCAAAAAAGCCCCATTAAAGGCTCGATTTCAGCAAAACTACTTATAAAGACTTTTCTTTAGCACGAAGCGTGTTTTTAAGGCATATTGGACCTCCAAGTGAGTCGCTAAGACTTATTACATTATATTATATGTTAAAATACACAGTTGGCACCAAAACAACTTTGCTAGCGTCACTTCGGAACCAAAAAACCCCTTTAAAGGCTTCATTTAGGCACAACTGGTCAAAAGGACTTAGTTTTTGCGCGTAATGACTTTTTAAGGCTTTTTGGAGCTCAAAACGAGTCTGATGCGACCATGCCTAGCCAACCGAGAGATGTTATCGAGGCACCTGAAGGTCCGATGACGAGAGCTCGCACGAAGAGATTCAAGGAACAACTCAACTTGTTCATGACGAGTTTCTTCAAGGAACATGAGCATTCAAGCGAGTCAATGACAACGTGCGTACACGTTATCCAAGCAACTGAAGGCCACAAAATAAGCCCGACGGATTCCTAATCGCTCGTCGATGAATTTTCAATACTTTTGATGTAATTTTGCTTAAGTATTATTTAAATAAGTGTTAGAATCATTTTGGAACACTTTTGGAATTTTTAGGCTTATTTTGGTTAAGTTTAGAAGAAGGAGACCCGAGAGCTTGCCGATCGATCGCCACCTTCCAGCCGATCGATCGCGAGGATCTACGAAATTTCAACAAGGTTGCGCCGATCGATCGCCCATCCTGGCCGAACGATCGCGCGCGAATGTGCGGAACGGAGCCGAGACGATGCCGATCGATCGCGTACACAAGCCGATCGATCGCCGGTCTAGCCGATCGATCGCCCCGTTCTAGCCGATCGATCGCGCCGAGTCGCAGAAATCGCTAATTAGGGTTTTACGCGTTTCCTTAGGTTATTTTAGGTAATTTTAATTGTTTTTAGGCTGTTTCCGAATTTCTAAGTTTCTTAGTTGGTAATTAGGGTTGTAAACTTCTAAAGGCCTATATAAAGGTCCTTTGATCAATAATAAAGCAGATTACGTTGTTTTTTCATCCAAACACCTTGTGTGAGTTTCTCTCTGAGTTAGTCTCAGGATTTTGAATCGATCAAGTCCAACGCTTGACGATTCGTAATTGAACTTATCAAACGGCTAAATCACAACCGTTTGTGGCGTTCCTCGACCCACAGATTTATCAACGGATCCATCATCTCCGTTGTGGCATCGCAACAATCCATCCTAGCCGAGTTGCAAAACGGGGCTTCTATCAATTTGTGTTCATCCGACAAGAAACGATCGTCAAACAACGGTTCTCGCTACGAGGATCGCATCAAGTGGTATCAGAGCTTCGGCTTTTCTTGTTTGGATTTCTTTATCTACAATTAGTTAGTTTGTTTAGGGATTTAGTTCTAGTTCTTGAAATTGTCTTCTTGAATTCTTGAATTTTCGTTAGTTTCTTTCTTTCCGTTAATCGTTGGATAGGAACTTTTCCTTGTCTTTCTAGTTCTCGTTTCTTCTCTTCTTCTTCCTTGTGTTAGACGAATTTTGGCAGAATATAAAAAAAAAAAAGAGTTGCCGTACAAAAAAAAAAAAAAAAAGTTGCCGTCCATTACAAAAAAAAAAAAAAAAAGAGGAAGAGAGTTTGGGAAATTGTCATTGGGTGAATTGTGCGTTTGAATTTTTGTTGAAGGTTAGTGGGTTGTTTTGCGTCCATAAACGTTTTGTTTTTGGTCGTTTAGGTTTTCAATAGTCGTCAAGTTTCATCTAGTGTCTTGAGTAGATTCAAAACTTACGAGGCCGCTTAGAGAGGATTCGAGTAGTAAAAGGCACGAGTGGTCAGTTTAATAGAGGATAAAAGCCAAATTAATTGAGTGATAAACACGAGCGCCACCTTGAGTGTGACATTACCTGAGTGAAACACGTGAGGGAGTGAATTTGTGAGGTCCTTGTTCTTTTATCTGTTATACTAACCATGTCAGGAAACAACAACGACGGAGCACGTGGAGACCAAAATCAACCCGCGGATCAACGTCTCATGATGGAAGCGATAACTGGACAATTACAAACGTTGATGCGTCAGATGGCGAACATACAAGAGGAGATGGGGGAGATGAGAGCAGAACGGGAACCAAGGGCGAATGAAGGGAGAAGGAACCAAGCCGCTCCTCGTCAACAGCGAGCACAACCGTGGCAAAGGCGGAACGGCGAGGAAGAGTATGAAGATAACGACTATGATGAAGGAGGTCCCGACAGAAGGAGGTTTGAGCAAGGTCGTCGAGATAACCGGAGGGAAGACGACAACCTTGGGAGTATCAAGTCGAAGATTCCCGAGTTCAAAGGCCGTAATGATCCCGAGGCGTACTTGGAGTGGGAAAAGAGGATCGAGAACGTCTTTGACATCCACCACTACTCCGATAGAAAGAAGGTAAAACTCGCCGTCACTGAGTTTACTGACTATGCGCTTACTTGGTGGGATCAGGTTGCAACAAGCAGGAGGAGGAACCGTGAGCCCCCGGTGGAGACGTGGGATGAAATGAAGGCAATTATGAGGAAGCGTTTTGTGCCGGCTCACTATTACCGGGAGTTGCACAAGCGTTTATTGCGCTTGACCCAAGGAAGCAAAAGTGTGGAAGATTACCACCAAGAGATGGAGCTTTTAATGATCCGCCTCGGCTTAGAGGAGGATGTGGAAGTCACCATGGCCCGCTTCTTAGCGGGAATGAACACCGAGATTGCGAATGAAGTGGAGCTACACCACTACATGGAGATGGAGGATTTGGTCCACAAGGCCATCCAAGTAGAGAAGCAATTCAAAACGGGAGGGAGAAAGAGTAAATTCGGGGACCGACTCGTATGGAAACCACCCGTGGTAAAGAAGGATGACAAACCTACTTTGGCTCCAACAAAACAAGAGAGTAAACCCTCAAGTTCGACATCTACAAGCGAAAAAGGTACCATCGAAACCTCTTCTACTAGAAATCGTGACATTAAGTGTTTTAAGTGTCAAGGACGTGGTCACATTGCGTCCCAATGCCCGAACAAACGAACAATGTTGGTGAGGGCCGATGGAAAATATGAAACCGAAGAGGAGGAGGGGGATGAAGAGGAGGAGTTGGAAGTGGAAGACGTCAGTGAAGCACATGGGCTAGTAGCAGTAACAAGGAGAGCTTTGAGCGCTCAAACAAGAAGCCAAGAGGACATGCAGCGGGAAAACATCTTCTATGCACGGTGTAAGATCAAGGACAAGATTTGTAGCTTGATCATCGATGGAGGAAGTTGTACGAACGTAGCAAGCGAAGCCTTGGTGGAGAAATTAGCCCTACCGTTACTTAAACACCCTCGGCCTTACAAGTTGCAGTGGTTAAACGATAGCGGAGGTGTGAAAGTGACGCATCAAGTGTTGGTGTCTTTTCAGATCGGCAAGTATGAGGATGAAGTACTGTGTGATGTGGTTCCGATGGAGGCGACACATATATTACTTGGCCGGCCTTGGCAATTTGACCGGCGTGCTACACACGACGGATACACCAACAAATACACGGTACCTTACAAGGGAAAGTTGGTCGCCCTTGTACCATTGACCCCTAGTCAAGTCCTTGAAGACCAACGTTTTCTTCAAAATGAAATGGAGAGGAGGGCTCAAGATAAGGGAAACACAATGAGTGAAGAGAGCAAAAATAATGAGAGTGGGGTTGTGAGTAAAACACAACGAGTGGAAAAACAAGAGAGAAATAAACAGTTGAGCAAGGGAGAGGAAAGAAAAGAGAGTAAGAAGAAAAACTTTCTTCTTAGGCAACATGATGTTGAGAAAACCTTTCTTTCGGGCGAGGCAATGATTTTATTAGTGTATAAGGAGGCCACCCTTTTTGCTAACGCACAAGGTGAGGAATTTGTGGCGTTCCTCAACCCACAGATTTATCAACGGATCCATCATCTCCGTTGTGGCATCGCAACAGTCCAATCTAGCCGAGTTGGAAAACGGGGCTTCTATCAAATTGTGGTCATCCGACAAGAAACGATCGTCAAACAACGGTTCTCGCTACGAGGATCGCATCAGAGTCCCTAAGACTTATTATTACTCATGTAGAATCAAAAAAACTTTGCTGGAGTCACTTCGGAGCCACAAAAGCCCTTTAAAGGCTCGATTTAGGTAAAACTTATTGTAAGCACTTAGATTTAGTGCGAAGTGAGTTTTTAAGGTTTGTTGCATCTCCAAATGAGTCCCTAAGATATATTATAATATATTATATGTTTAAATACACATTTTGGATCACAACAACTTTGCTAGAGTCACTTTGGGGCCAAAAAAGCGTTTGAATGGTTCAATTTCGGCAAAACTAGTTATAATGACTTTGTTTTATCGCGAAATGGGTTTTAACACTTCTTGGAGCTCCAAATGAGTTCCTAAGACTTATTATAATACATTATAAATTCAAATACTCATTTAGGATCAAAACACTGTTGCTAGACACACTTCGGAGCCAAAGAAGCCCTTGAAAGGCTCTATTTCAGTAAAACTGGTTATAAGCACTTAGTTTTAGCGCGAAGTGAGTTTTTAGAGCTTAGTGAAACTCCAAATGAGTCCCTAAGACTTATTATATTAAATTATATGTTTAAATACAAAATTGGGATCAAAAAACTTTTCTTGAGTCACTTCGGAACCAAAAAAGCCCTTTAAAGGCTCGATTTCGCCAAAACTACATATAACGACTTTTCTTTAGCGCGAAGCGTGTTTTTAAGGCATATTGGACCTCAAATGAGTCGCTAAGACTTATTAGATTATATTATATGTTAAAAAACACATTTGGCATCAAAAGAACTTTGCTAGAGTCACTTTGGAACCAAAAAACCCTTTAAAGGCTTGATTTAGGCACAACTTGTCAAAAGGACTTAGTTTTTGCGCTTAGTGACATTTTAAGGCTTGTTGGAGCTTAAAACGAGTCCCTAAGACTTATTATAATACAATTTATGTTCAAATACTCATGTAGAATCAAAAAAACTTTGCTGGAGTCACTTCGGAGCCACAAAAGCCCCTTAAAGGCTCGATTTACGTAAAACTTATTGTAAGCACTTAGATTTAGTGCGAAGTGAGTTTTTAAGGTTTGTTGCATCTCCAAATGAGTCCCTAAGATATATTATAATATATTATATGTTTAAATACACATTTTGGATCGCAACAACTTTGCTAGAGTCACTTTCGAGCCAAAAAAGCGTTTGAATGGTTCAATTTCGGCAAAACTAGTTATAATGACTTTCTTTTATCGCGAAATGGGTTTTAACACTTCTTGGAGCTCCAAATGAGTTCCTAAGACTTATTATAATACATTATAAATTCAAATACTCATTCAGGATCAAAACACTGTTGCTAGACACACTTTGGAGCCAAAGAAGCCCTTGAAAGGCTCTATTTCAGTAAAACTGGTTATAAGCACTTAGTTTTAGTGCGAAGTGAGTTTTTAGAGCTTAGTGAAACTCCAAATGAGTCCCTAAGACTTATTATATTAAATTATATGTTTAAATACAAAATTCGGATCAAAAAACTTTTCTTGAGTCACTTCGGAACCAAAAAAGCCCTTTAAAGGCTCGATTCGACAAAACTACATATAAAGACATTTCTTTAGCGCGAAGCGCATTTTTAAGGCATATTGGACCTCCAAATGAGTCGCTAAGACTTATTACATTATATTATATGTTAAAATATACATTTAGCATCAAAACAACTTTGCTAGAGTCACTTCGGAACCAAAAAACCCTTTAAAGGCTTGATTTAGGCACAACTGGTCAAAAGGACTTAGTTTTTGCGCGTAGTGACTTTTTAAGGCTTTTTGGAGCTCAAAACGAGTCTCTAAGACTTATTATAGTACAATTTATGTTCAAATACTCATGTAGAATCAAAAAAACTTTGCTGGAGTCACTTCGGAGCCACAAAAGCCCTTTAAAGGCTCGATTGTAAAACTTATTGTAAGCACTTAGATTTAGTGCGAAGTGAGTTTTTAAGGTTTGTTGCATCTCCAAATGAGTCCCTAAGATATATTATAATATATTATATGTTTAAATACACATTTTGGATCACAACAACTTTGCTAGAGTCACTTTGGAGCGAAAAAAAGCGTTTGAATGGTTCAATTTCGGCAAAACTAGTTATAGTGACTTTGTTTTATCGCGAAATGGGTTTTAACACTTCTTGGAGCTCCAAATGAGTTCCTAAGACTTATTATAATACATTATAAATTCAAATACTCATTTAGGATCAAAACACTGTTGCTAGACACACTTCGGAGCCAAAGAAGCCCTTGAAAGGCTCTATTTCAGTAAAACTGGTTATAAGCACTTAGTTTTAGCGCGAAGGGAGTTTTTAGAGCTTGTTAAAACTCCAAATGAGTCCCTAAGACTTATTATATTAATTATATGTTTAAATACAAATTTGGGATCAAAAAACGTTTCTTGAGTCACTTCGGAACCAAAAAAGCCCTTTAAAGGCTCGACTTCGGCAAAACTACATATAAAGACCTTTTTTTAGCGCGAAGCGTGTTTTTAAGGCATATTGGACCTCCAAATGAGTCGCTAAGACTTATTACATTATATTATATGTTAAAATACAAATTTGGCATCAAAACAACTTTGCTAGAGTCACTTCGGAACAAAAAAAACCCTTTAAAGGCTTGATTTAGGCACAACTTGTCAAAAGGACTTAGTTTTTGCGAGTAGTGACTTTTTAAGGCTTTTTGCAGCTCAAAACGAGTCCCTAAGACTTATTATAATACAATTTATGTACAAATACTCATGTAGAATCAAAAAAACTTTGCTGGAGTCACTTCGGAGCCACAAAAGCCCTTTAAAGGCTCGATTTAGGTAAAACTTATTGTAAGCACTTAGATTTAGTGCGAAGTGAGTTTTTAAGGTTTGTTGCGTCACCAAATTAGTCCCTATGATATATTTTAATATATTATATGTTTAAATACATAATTTGGATCACAACAACTTTGCTAGAGTCACTTTGGAGCCAAAAAAGCGTTTGAATGGTTCAATTTAGGCAAAACTAGTTATAATGACTTTGTTTTATCGCGAAATGGGTTTTAACGCTTCTTGGAGCTCCAAATGAGTTTCTAAGACTTATTATAATACATTATAAATTCAAATACTCATTTAGGATCAAAACACTGTTGCTGGAAACACTTCGGAGCCAAAGAAGCCCTAGAAATGCTCTATTTCAGTAAAACGGGTTATAAGCACTTAGTTTTACCGCGAAATGAGTTTTTAGAGATTTTTGGAACTCCAAGTGAGTCCCTAAGACTAATTATATTAAATTATATGTTTAAATATAAATTTGGGATCAAAAAACGTTTCTTGAGTCACTTCGGAACCAAAAAAGCCCTTTAAAGGCTCGATTTCGGCAAAACTTCATATAAAGTCTTTTCTTTAGTGCGAAGCGTGTTTTTAAGGCATATTGGACCTCCAAATGAGCCGCTAAGACTTATTACATTATATTATATGTTAAAATACACATTTGGCATCAAAACAACTTTGCTAGAGTCACTTCGGAACAAAAAACCCTTTAAAGGCTTGATTTAGGCACAACTTGTCAAATAGACTTAGTTTTTGCGCGTAGTGACTTTTTAAGGCTTTTTGGAGCTCAAAACGAGTCCGTAAGACTTATTATAATACAATTTATGTTCAAATACTCATGTAGAATCAAAAAAACTTTGCTGGAGTCACTTCAGAGCCACTAAAGCCCTTTAAAGGCTCGATTTAGATAAAACTTATTGTAAGCACTTAGATTTAGTGCGAAGTGAGTTTTTAAGGTTTGTTGCATCTCCAAATGAGTCCCCTAAGATATATTATAATATATTATATGTTTAAATACACATTTTATATCACAACAACTTTGCTACAGTCACTTTGGAGCCAAAAAAGCGTTTGAATGGTTCAATTTCGGCAAAACTAGTTATAATGACTTTGTTTTCTCGCGAAATGGGTTTTAACGCTTCTTGGAGCTCCAAATGAGTTCGTAAGACTTATTATAATACATTATAAATTCAAATACTCATTTAGGATAAAAACACTGTTGCTCGACACACTTCGGAGCCGAAGAAGCCCTTGACAGGCTCTACTTCGGTAAAACTGGTTATAAGCACTTAGTTTTAGTGCGAAGTGAGTTTTTAGAACTTGTTAGAGCTCCAAATGAGTCCCTAAGAAATATTATAATAAATTATATGTTTAAATACACATTTGGGAAAAAAAAAATTGCTTCAGTCACTTCGGAACCAAAAAAGCCCTTTAAAGGCTCGATTTGGCCAAACTACTTATAATGACTTTGGTTTATCGCGAAGCGAGTTTTTAAGGCATATTGGAGCTCAAAATGTGTCCCTAAGACTTATTATATTATATTATATGTTAAACTACACATTCGGGATCAAAATAAATTCGCTAGAGTCACTTCGGAGCCGAAAAAGCATTTTAATGGTTCAATTTCGGCAAAACTAGTTATAGTGACTTTGTTTTATCACGAAATGGGTTTTAACACTTCTTGGAGCTCCAAATATTTTCCTAAGACTTATTATAATACATTATACATTCAAATACTCATTTAGGACCAAAACAACGTTGCTAGACACTCTTCAGAGCCAAAGAAGCCCTTGAAAGGCTCGATTTTGGTAAAACTGTTTATAAGCACTTAGTTTTAGCGTGAAGTGATTTTTTAGAGCTTTTTGGATCTCCAAATGAGTCCCTGAGTCTTATTATATTAAATTATATGTTTAAAAATACATTTGGGATCAAAAAACTTTTCTTGAGTCACTTCGGAACCAAAAAAGCCCTTTAAAGGCTCGACTTCAGTAAAACTACTTATAAAGATTTTTCTTTAGCACGAAGCGTGTTTTTAAGCCATATTGTACCTCCAAATGAGTCGATAAGACTTATTACGTTATATTATATGTTAAAATACACATTTGGCATCAAAACTATTTTGCTAGAGTCACTTCGGAACCAAAAAACCCTTTAAAGGCTTGATTTAGGCACAACTTGTCAAAAGGACTTAGTTTTTGCACGTAGTGACTTTTTAAGGCTTTTTGGATCTCAAAACGAGTCCCTAAGACTTATTATA
>CM030877.1:2086397-2145176 GCA_018132145.1 Boehmeria nivea var. tenacissima
AGCTACCTCTGACATGTACTGTGGATGCCTCACCAGTGAAAGACGTGAGTTGATTAGTTAGTAACCTACCCCCTGATTTTAGGGCAGCGTATGGTCGATTAAGATAAGGCCACCTAATCCCCTAATCCAAAATGAGTATTTAAACATATAATATATTATAATATATCTTAGGGACTCATTTTGAGATGTAACAAACCTTAAAAACTCACTTCGCACTAAATCTAAGTGCTTACAATAAGTTTTACCTAAATCGAGCCTTTAAAGGGCTTTTGTGGCTCTGAAGAGACTCCTGTAAAGTCCTTTTGATTCTAGATGAGTATTTGAATATAAATCGTATTAAAACAAGTCTTAGGAACTCGTTTTGAGCTCCAAAAACCTTAAAAAGCCACTACGTGGTAAAACTAAGTCCTTTTGACAAGTTGTGCCTAAATCGAGCCTTTAAAGGGTTTTTTTGGTTCCGAAGTGACTCTAGCACAGTTTTTTTTTATCCCAAATGTATATTTTAAAATATAATATAATATAATAAGACTTAGGGACTCATTTGGAGCTCCACTATTCCTTAAAAACTCGCTTCGCGCTAAAACAAGGTCATTATAAGCAGTTTTGCCGAAATTGAGCCTTTAAAGGGCTTTTTTGGTTCCAAAGTGACTCAAGTAAAGTTTTTTTGAACCGAAATATGTATTTAAACATATAATTTATTATAATAAGTCTTAGGGACTCATTTGGAGCTCCAACAAGCTTTAAAACCTCAATTCGCGCAAAAACTAAGTGTTTATAACCAGTTTTACCAAAATCGAGCCTTTCAAGGGCTTCTTTGGCTCCGAAGTGTGTCTAGCAACGTTGTTTTGATCGTAAATGAGTATTTGAATGTATAATGTATTATCATAAGTCTTACGAAATCATTTGGAGCTACAAGAAGTGTTAAAACCTATTTCGCGATAAAACAAAGTTATTATAACTAGTTTTGCCGAAATTGAACCATTAAAAGGCTTTTTTGGCTGCGAAGTGACTCTAGCAAAGTTGTTGTGATCCAAAATGTGTATTTAATCATATAATATATTATAATATATCTTAGGGACTCATTTGGAGATGCAACAAACCTTAAAAACTCACTTCGCACTAAATCTAAGTGCTTACAACAAGTTTTACCTAAATGGAGCCTTTAAAGGGCTTTTGTGGCTCTAAAGTGACTCCAGCAAAGTCGTTTTAATTCTATATGAGTATTTGAATGTAAATTGTATTATAATAAGTCTTAGGGACTCATTTTGACCTCTAAAAAGCCTTAAAAAGTCACTACGCGCAAAAACTAAGTCCTTTTGACAAGTTGTGCCTAAATGGAGCCCTTAAAGGGTTTTTTTGGTTCCGAAGCCACTCTAGCAAAGTTTTTTTTATGGCACATGTGTATTTTAACATATAATATAATATAATAAATCTTAGGGACTCATTTGAATATTCCTTAAAAACTCGCTTCGCGCTAAAACAAAGTCATTATAAGTAGTTTTCTCGAAATCGAGCCTTTAAAGGGCTTTTTTGGTTCTGAGGTGACTCAAGCAAAGGTTTTTTGATACTAAATTTGTATTTAAACATATAATTTATTATAATAAGTCTGAGGGACTCATTTAGAGCTCCAATTAGCTTTAAAAACTCACTTCGCTCAAAGTCTAAGTGTTTATAACCAGTTTTTCCAAAATCGAGCCTTTCAAGGGCTTCTTTGGCTCCGAAGTGTGTCTAGCAATGTTGTTTTAATCCTAAATGAGTATTTGAATGTATAATGTATTATAATGAATCTTAGGAACTCATTTGGAGCTCCAAGAAGTGTTAAAACCCATTTCGCGATAAAACAAAGTGATTATAACTAGTTTTGCCGAAATTGAACCATTAGAAGGCTTTTTTGGCTCCGAAGTGACTCAAGCAAAGTTGTTGTTGTTAGCTAATTTTCGTCCGAGGATATATCATCGAGGGTGTCGTCATCGAAGACGAGAAGCCTCCGGAGAGAGTGTCCAAGTGACGACGAAGATTCGCCGAGCAGGAAATGCACGAAGATCGAATCCGTCGCATGGAGGAATCCATGGCAAGAATTAACGGATTAATGGAGACTTTGATCCACAACCAAAGTCCACCTCCACTCCTGACTGACGCAGAGCACGCGAATGTGCTCCGAGCGCGACGGAGGGCTGACGACGTAGCTGCTGACCTCCGGGCCGCAGACGACGTCAATATGACGCCTGATGAGGGCTCATCAGAAGGTGACCTTGCGCACGAGACTCACCATTCCCGCCGGCGTAGGACTGCACCAGCCCAGAAGTCCACCACCCGTTCTGGAAGGCCACAGTTGCCGGCCGACCCGGTGGGACCATCACGCCCCGCGGCCGAAGGCGTAACGCCAGCTCAGCCCCGCTCGGTGTTTACCAGGCTAGGCCCTTTGCAGCGGGACGCCTCTAGGAGAGCTCCTGCGCGGGCTGAGGCCAACCCGGTGGATACGCGACTCCCGGTGCGAGAACGCCTCTGCGAGGATTCGGCCACCACTGCAACTAGCCGACAGACCGAAACATCCCAGGAATTCTCACCCGCGGAGATAGAGCGCATTCGCGGGATTCTTGGCAAACCATCCCGCGATGGAATCCTAGATGGGGAATTTACCCCCCTCACAGAAGCCCTCTTGGCAACCCCCGTTCCCGATCGTCTCAGGCTGCCGAAGGTAAGCCTATTTGACGGAAGTGGAGACCCCTCCGACCATTTGGGGGTTTATTCCTCGTGGGCGCGCGCCTATGGCTACCCGGAAGCCATCTGGTGCAAGCTCTTCGACACCACCCTAGCAGGAGAAGCCCGTCGATGGTGGTATCGACTCCCGGCCAACTCAATCGGAAGTTGGCAAGATTTGAGAACGAGGTTTGCAGCCCAGTTCTTTGGAGGTCGTAGACACCTCAAGAACCCGGCGTACCTCTCCCGAGTCAAGCAAGGAGAGAGCGAAAGTCTCCAGGCTTGGCTCCAATGTTTTACTAAGGCCACAGTAGAGGTAGGGCATTTTTCTGATGATGCTCTACTTCTGTCCGCAAGTTCCGCGGTACGCGAAGACACTCCCTTCGCTTTCTCTATCAATAAAAAATCCCCGAGGGTGTATGCTGATTTCTTGGGGCGTGCTCGGAACTACATCAACGCGGTAACCCCGGTAGGGACCGCGGTAACCCCGAAAGGGACCGCCGAAAAGAGAAGAGGCCTGTCGAGGCCCCAGCGTGCCATAATCGACAGCCTCGCGACGAGAAAAGACCTCGTGATTCCGGTCCCTCGTCGGGGTCCGGCGCAGTTCGCTCCCGCAGGCCGCGGTATGAAAAATACCAGGAGCTAACTGCCACCATCGAAGAAATTTTTGTTAACTCGCGGAGCGAGGTTGACTTTCGACCCCATGCCCCTTTGAGGGGGAAGGTGCCAGAAAAGCACAAGGACAAGTTCTGCTTGTTCCATACTGCGGCCGGGCATACGACCGCGACTTGTTTTGACCTGAAGGATGAGATAGAATATCTCATCCGTCGAGGGAACTCGAGGGGTATCGCAAAGAGGCGAATCCCAAGAATCGAGATCCGCATAACCGGGAGATCGAGGGTGAAATCCAAACGATCGCGGGAGGCCCTTATCCTAGGGGGCACTCCCAGCGATCCATGAAGGGTTACGCCCGAGAAGCGCGACAAGAGCTCTCCGGAGGAGTGTTCCACGTGTCGCGGAGATCTCCACAGCCCCCTCGGAAGATTGCGAGCGCGCTCACCTTCTCGGACGCAGATGCCGAAGGCGTCCGATTTCCACATCATGATCCTCTAGTCATTTCCGCGATGATTAGGAACCATCTCGTCCATCGTTGTCTGGTGGACGACGGCAGCTCAGTGGATATCTTTTATTTGGATGTCCTCGAAAAAATGAAGATCAGTCCCCAGAGCTTGTGAGCTGCCGCAAGCCCGCTACACAGCTTTACAGGAGACTCTATCTTCCCGGAGGGAAGTATAGAGTTAGCTGTCTCATTCGGTGAAGAGCCGACAAGATCAACCGCCGTCTCGAACTTTATGGTGGTTAAGGGTAGGTATTCTTACAACGCCATTCTCGAACGCCCTACCCTGGTGGCAATGAGAGCGGTCACTTCCATCTACCATCTCTGCCTCAAGTTCCCCACTCCTGGTGGCATTGGAGTAATCCGGGGAAACTAATACGAGGCTCGGATATGTTATACGACGAGCGTTAAATCGACCCCCGCAGACCCGAAAGGGAAGCGCACGGCCGAAGAAGCTGCTTTGGGTGAAACAACCCTTACCATCGACATGGCCGAGGGTCGAAGCGAGCTAGACCCTCGACTCCCGGCCCCATAGCAATTAGCGGGCCCGGCCGAGGACACCGAAGAGGTAGACGTGGATGACCTTGGCACTGCACGAAGAGTCAAAATTGGGACTTCGTTAAGCCCCGAAGTGCGCAAGGCCATCATTGCCTGTCTACGGAGGAATCGAGACGTGTTTGCATGGAGCCATAGCGATATGAAGGGCGTAGACCCGAACGTGATGTACCACCGTCTCAACATAGATCCTCGGCTCCCGGCTCGCCGGCAGAAAAGAAGACCCCTCAACCCCGAGAGAGCCCAAGCTCTTAAAGATGAAGTTGATAGGCTCATCGGGGCCGGGTTCATTCGCGAAGCAAAATATCCGGAATGGGTCTCTAATCCGGTGCTGGTCCCTAAACCGGATGGTAGATAGAGATGCTGTGTGGACTTCACCAACCTCAATGAAGCCTGTCCGAAGGACAGCTTCCCGGTGCCCCGAATTGATCAGATGGTTGACGCTACCGCGGGCCATGAGCTCCTCAGCTTCATGGATGCATATTTTGGCTACAACAAAATCCCTATGTATCATCAGGACGAAGAGCACACGGCGTTCATTACCGATCGAGGGCTATACTGCTGCAAGGTCATGCCTTTCGGCCTCAAGAACGCAGGTGCAACTTATCAGAGGTTGGTGAACAAGATCTTCGCGGATTTGCTTGGAGTCTCGATGGAAGTTTACATTGATGACATGTTGGTCAAAAGCGCGAAAGCACAAGACCACGTCGAGCACCTGGATCAGACCTTCTCCGTCCTCAGGAAGACCAACATAATGCTCAACCCAAGTAAGTGCACTTTTGCGGTTAGAGCAGGCAAGTTTTTGGGCGTCATGGTGAGCCAGCGAGGGATAGAAGCTAATCCTGAGAAGATCCAAGCTATTATCGACATGAGGCCTCCTCAGAGAGGAAAAGAAGTCTAGAAGCTTACCGGATGCATTGCAGCACTCAACAGGTTTGTATCTCGGTCAACTGACAAGTGTCTCCCTTTCTTCAACGCTCTCTGCGGCAGTAAAGAGTTTGCATAAACTGACGAATGTGAATGAGCATTCGAGGAGCTCAAAGCTTACCTCGGTCATACTCCTATTCTGGCGAAGCTGTTGTCGGGGGAAAAGCTCTTCACTTACCTCGTAGTATCCCAGCACGCGGTCAGCTCGGTACTGGTCAAGAAAGCCGCTGGAGTACAGGTACCCGTGTACTACGTCAGCAAATGCCTCCTCGATGCCGAACTAAGGTATCCGGAGCTGGAGCGACTAGCCCTTGCCCTCGTCGTCTCTACCAGGAAGGTTCGCCACTACTTTCTGGCTCACCCGGTGATTGTCTTCACCAATCATCCGATGAAACAGGTCCTGCGCAGGCCGGAGGCCTCGGGCAGACTTGTCAAATGGGCTGTCGAGTTGACTCAGTTCGAGATCCTGTACCAGCCGCGGACGGCGATCAAAGGACAGGTACTAGCCGACTTCATCGTTGAGTTCACTTTTCCTTCGGAGGAGGATCGAGATGGACTGAACGAACCTCCGAAGTGGAAAATCTACGTAGATGGGTCCTCGAACGAGAATGGTTCGGGGGCCGGGCTCATGCTCGTCAGCCCCGAGAATCATCGAATCAGCAGCGCCTTGCGATTTGCCTTCAGGGCCTCGAACAACGAGGCTGAGTATGAAGCCTTTCTCGCCGGCCTAAGGCTCGACAAAGAACTTCAAGTAGACTCGCTTGTAATCTACAGCGACTCAAAGCTTGTGGTTTCTCAAGTTCTGGGCGAGTTCCAAGCCCGTGATGATAGAATGGCCGCGTATCTGGAGAAGGTTAACTCCGAACTTCGGAATTTCCCAAGGCACGAAGTGAAACACATCGACCGAGAAGATAACGCGAACGCTGATGCCCTGGAAAAATTAGCTACTAGCCGAGATGCGGAGCTCCTTCGCTTGGTCCCGGTCGAAATCGTGGCAGAGCCCAGCATCACCTAGCAGAGTTCGGTAAATGCGATTGATGCTCAACCTTCGTGGATGGACAATATTGTTATCTACTTGAAAGATGACAAGCTACCCGAAGACCGAGACCTGGCGCGAAAAGTCAGGTATCATGCCGAGCATTATTTGTTGCTCAACAACAAACTTTACAAGAGAGGGATCTCGACCCCGCTGCTGCGTTGCCTCAACGACGAGGAAGCCAGCGAGTTCTCAATGAAATCCAAGGCGGAGTCTGTGGGAACTACTCGGGTGGACAATCACTCGCGCACAAGGCGTTGTTGCAGGGATTCTACTGGCCCACGATGAAGCGAGGCACTACCGAGCACGCGAGGAAGTGCGACAAGTGCCAGAGATACTCCGCACTCATTCGAGCTCACCCGGAACGACTCACCGTCATCTTCGGCCCGTGGCCGTTCGCAAAGTGGGGAATCGGCATAATCGGGCCACTGCCCACAGCGCCCGGAGGGCTCAAGTTTGCCGTAGTAGCAGTGGACTACTTTACCAAGTGGGCCGAAGCGATTCCCTTGGCCACAATCACCGAGAAAAACCTGACGAAGTTCATCCGCCAGCATCTCATTTACAGGTTCGGGATACCTCAGTCCTTAGTCTCGGACAACGCCCTTCAGTTCGATAACCAGGCTATAAGAGACCTCTGCGACCAATTCGGCATCAATAAAGACTTCTCCGCGCCTTACCACCCGCAAAGCAATGGCCAAGTCGAAGCCGTCAATAAGATCATCAAAACCACTTTAAAAAGACGACTCGACGCACTCAAAGGACGATAGGCAGCGGAGCTGCCCCTGGTCCTCTGGAGTTATCGCACCACCGCCCGCACGGCCACCGGAGAAACCCCATTTTCCATGGCGTATGGCACAGAGGCGATGATTCCGACGGAAGTAAAAATCTCTTCGTTCTGATACGAGAACTTCGATGAAACAATCAATGATTCACTCCTTGCCGCGGAGCGGAATATGATCGAGGAACGGCGAGAAGTCGCAAGAATCCGGATGGAGGCCCAGAAGCGGCGTATGGCGAGGTACTATGACTCCAAGGTAAAGGAAAGAAAGTTCAAAGTCGGGGACACCGTCCTCAGACAAGTATTCCAAAATACCAAGGAGCCCGGCGCGGGGGCATTGGGTTATTCGTAGGAAGGACCTTATCAAATCACCGAGGTTT
This sequence comes from Boehmeria nivea var. tenacissima, assembly GCA_018132145.1. NCBI lineage: Eukaryota > Viridiplantae > Streptophyta > Magnoliopsida > Rosales > Urticaceae > Boehmeria > Boehmeria nivea. The sequence goes on from CM030877.1 coordinate 2,093,891, forward strand.
TGCGATCGGGAGCTTACCGGCTCGCGGATCTCAAGAAGTATTACCAGTAGGCTCCCCTAATTTGTAATGTTATTTCTTTATAATTTCACTCACATTTGTATTTGTAAATTATTTATGAATGAAAAAATATTTTATATTTCCAAATGCGCTCAATTGAAAGTCTGCGGAGTAGACTATAAACTCGGTGTATAAAGGATAGAACCGCGGAGCGGATAAATCTTAAAAACATACCATGTCTTCTCGGCCGCGAAGCGCCCAAGAAGCCGAGGGGCATCCGGGGTACCAGAAAGAAAATAGATGCGCTCTATAGGTACCTCGAAGGCGAGCGAGGCTAGAACATGTGAGTTCCGAAGGGCTCACACAGGCTTTACTCGTTGAGACTTCCTATCTCAAAGGTTTATCTTGTCAGGGTTATTCCTTCGTAGAAGGGAACCTGTTCGGAGACTAACTTGGGAAGTCAGACTAACTTATTCCTAGGACCATTCTATGCTTCTAAGAAGATAGAAGAACTAGGCACGCTCAAAGGAAGAATTCCGAGGCAGACTAATTTCAAAAATTAGGCCAAAGCGTGGAAAATAAGAGGTCACTCGTTATACATACCCTCGGAGAGAGTATGTAGCCCCGAAGGGACTGTCATTTAACTAATCGCGTGTAGCCCCGAAGGGACTATCATGAATTAGTTATTAGATCCCGAAGGGATTTAGTTAATTGATCGGATCCCGAAGGGACGGTCGTTTAACGAAGTTAGTTGTTAGATCCCGAAGGGATTTAGTCAAACGATGAAAATGGGAAATTAAATCCTTTATTAATCGTGGAAAATTGTACAAAAGATGGGCGTCCCAGATGAGGACCCCGAACAAAAAAAAAAAGGAGATACAAAAACTCAAGGCGGGGGTTGCTGTCGGGGCGGAGTCTGCTGTCGGGGAGCGCGGCATCTCGCGGCGAATCTCCTCAACAAAATTCCACTCGGGGTGGAGGGCCGTGAGCCTGTCCAACGCTCGGTTGGCCCCTTCGACCATGGCCTGCGTGATCTCGTTCCGATACCCCACGCTTTGATGGAAGTTGGCGAGCCACTCTTGTCTCCTCAGCTCTATGAGGTTCTCAAACGTGGGGCTATTCTTGAAGTCGGCCACCGCGGAGCGAATTCGCGCTCTGGCCCCGTTGAGATCGGCCTCGATCCGCCGTTTGTCCCCCTGTTCTTCTCTGAGCTCTCCCTCGAGGGCTTGAACCCGCGACTCTGCCGCACTTCTCAAGTTCCTCTCCTCCTTGAGGGTGGCCTCGAAGACGGCCTTCTCCGAGAGGGCGCTCTCCTCGCGAATTCGACGCTCCTCCTCCAGGGCGTTCTACGCCTCAGACTGTTGGGACCGTGCCTGAGCCAGCTCTAGCTCGAGCCGGGTCTTAGTCTCCGCGTGGGCCCCCCTCTCTCTCTCCAACTCCTCTCGGAGCTTAGATGTCTCCTCCACGAAGGCTCTTCGCTGCTCCCTTGACTTCACCATGCTCTGGGTAGCATGGTCCATCATTCGGTTGGACAGCTCCGATTGGGCTCGGAGTTCATGAAGCTGGGGCACGAGCTTCTCCTTCTCGTCCCGGAGCTGGAGCAGAGCGTCCCGACCTTGGGCATAAATCGCCTCGGTTCTGCGGGAGTAGAGGAAGTTGGATAGGAACGCCTGCATAAACCAACTGCTGTTAGCAGAAGAAGGATTACGAAAATGAAACAGTTTGTCGGTTCTCACCTGTGCAAATAGAAGCACCCCGTCTCTGTTCCCGGCTTAGAGAGGCTCCTCGGAGACCCTCCCGAAGTTCTCTTCGGACCAGAGTTCATCCAGCAGTGGACCAAGCTCTGGCATCCAGGGGAACGCCCCCGAGGGTGTATGCGACCCCTCGTCGAAAGGGGTCCCCGCGGGAGGAACTCTGAACACCTCCAAGGGATCCCTCGTGGGGATCGCGTGGTCAGGAGAGCCTCGTGAGGTCGACCCGCTGGTCTGGACCTCCGAGTCTGGGTCCCTCGAGGATGGTACCGCGGCATCTACTGGAGTAGTTCCGCTCCCCGCCTGGGGCGTGGGTCTCGAAAGAGAAGCGGAACCTTCCACGATTTGCTTCCCCTTCGACTTATCCCTAGCGGGAGAATCGGGAGCATGGGCCGCGGGATCAGAGGTCCCCGTCGATGGTGGGACCCCCAGGAGCCCGAAAAACTCATCTGTAGGTGATAGCACGCGATTAACGTCAGTCTGGCATATGAAAAACCTAGGTTCGTAAAGAGACTACGCTCGCAAATAAATTCTTACCGTCGTCGATGACGATGGGAACCGAGTGTCGCGATCCTAGAGGAGCGCGCACCGAGGTTTCTGCGGGAGGCATTGGCTGCTGCGACACGTCCCCCAAAGGACTCGGACTCGCGTGTTCCACCACAAAGTCATCCACGCTGAGCAGCGGGTCCCGAGTCAGGTTAGTTGGTGGGCTAGGAGCGATCAGCGGCTGTTCCCCGAAGATTTCCTCCGCAGCCGATAACGCTTGCCGAGCGGCCTCACCAAAGGAGGTCTCCTCGGGTATCGTCCCAGAGACGCCCTGGTCCTGAGAGGCGGCATTCGTGACCTAGGGAGTCGCCGCTGACTCCGTCCTCGGTCGCTTCCTCCGAGTCAGAGGCTCCTCTGGAGTCTCTGAGGCCTCCTCTCCGTCCTCGGCCCGCCTGGAGGGTGGGGGAGGTGGAGCAACCGGAGCCTTGGGAGGGGCGGGCCTTTTTGAGGAAGTGGCCGCCCTCTTCCTCGTCGGTGGCGCGGGAGTGGTCGTACTCCCGGAAGCCCTGGCCGGGACCTTGGGCTGCCTCGGGCCCGATGGTTGCCCGCGAAGCTGGTCCGGGTCCAGCTCCATGCGAGTCTTGATCCACCCATGGGTGATCAGGTTGTCTTCATGGACAAGGGCCCGAACGTCTCTGGCCTCGTCGGGATAGGCTAAGGCAGTGCCAATACGCTCCTCCTGATCCGTGGTCACGGAGGTGCGAATAAAGGAATCGGCGCACAACCCCGAGCATCAGCAATGAAGCATATATAAAGTAGCAATAATAAAAAGGATAGAACGCGACTCACCAGGAACTTGGTAGGCTCGTGGGAGGGGTTGAGCTCCCTGAATGGAGCTGCACGGGTCGAAATCCCCCCCGACCCAAAAGTTCCTGTCCTTCCATTCCTCATAGGACGAGGACAGGTTCGTCATCAAAATCTTCTTCTTCTCCCACGGTGCTAAGAAGAAGTATCCCACCTCAGACTTCTTGGAGGAGGGTTTGTACAAGTAGCAGACCTCCTCCACAGATATATCCACCTCGAACCACATCCTCCACAGGATGTGCAACCCCACCAGTATCTTGTAGGCGTTAGGGTTGAGCTGGCTCGGCGCGAGTCCCCAATGGACTAGGGCCCCCCGGACCAGAGGGTGTAGCGGAAGCCTTGCCCCATGCTTCATGATGGCCTTGTTAAAGGCCACCACCGGGGGCGGGGGTCGTGTCGAACGCTCTTCCGTAGCCATGGCTCTGGTGGTGATAGTCATGGGGAGGTGGAACTGTTCCTGGATGTGCTCCACGTCGACCTCAGAGCACTTGGAGACCTTGTCGCCGGCAACAAATGTAGCCAAAGGCTCCGGGGGGTTCGGGGTATCGGCGGTCGGCGCCCGCGGTGGTCGCGCATCCTCGGCCGCGGCAGGTCGAGAACCAGCGGCGGTGCTGGCGGACCCACTGGGTTTTCCCGCGGCAGATGCTGATGGAGGGTCTGTGGCGGCCATGGCGTTCTTCGCCTTCCTTTTCTCTCTTCGTGCAGCGGTAGGCGGCGGTGTCGGAGACACTGTCGCGGAGCTGCGGAGCCGGCTTCAAGCCCGGCGCCGGAAGACGGCGATGTCGGGTGAGACATTTTTTCTGGGGACACCGAGAACTCCGGTAAGTCACCCCATAAAACCCCAAGCAAGATAGAAAAGAAGAAAAGTTTTACGCAAGAAAGAAAAGAAAAAATCCTGCGAAGACGGAGGACTTACCAGTAATGGTCGGGAGACGTCGGAAAAGCTTTCAAACTCCGGAAAGTTCGAAAAGTGGCAAAACGACGGAGGACGACGAAGTTTTCACGAGAGATTTTAGGCTCGAAAATCTTTGAGAAAAATGGCGAAGATAACAAAAGTTCGAAATAAGGGAAGTGAAAAAGGATTTATAGGCAGAGAGGTCGAAGCCCTTTCGCGTCGTTTCATCTCGCGTCCTTTCGACTTGCACCGTTTCATCTTCGAGCCTCGAGCTCACTCCCGGGCCGTTGGATGGGAATCTTTCCATCGCCATCTAACGGTTGAAAGGGGTCGATGGGAGGTAATAATTGCCTGACGTCACCCAATATTACCGAAAAATGCAAACTCCCCGAAAAGTGTGTCAGAGCATTAACTGTCCGTCACTCAAACGGCGCGGCTTTTCAGTAGAGAAGCGTACTCAAGAAGAAATCCCAGAAGGCACGACGCGTGTCCTCTGGGATTGGGGGGCAGATGTTGTTAGCTAATTTTTGTCCGAGGATATATCATCGAGGGTGTCGTCATCGAAGACGAGAAGCCTCCGGAGAGAGTGTCCAAGTGACGACGAAGATTCACCACATCAGCAAGAGCGTTGACGTCCACGGCACCAAGAAGTGCGGGTTGACCTCGCGCTTGTGTCTGCGAGGGTTGTTGGAATAAACAACCCCGAAGGTAGAACTCGGCATGAATAAAGGTCCACGGGGGGGAGATCGATGAGCTGGGGACCCCCTACATCCGGGGACGAGTGGAACTCGTGATTAACCTCGCGTTCGCGGAAGATCAGGAAAGTCGGGGAACCCCTCGACAAGCGGGAGGCCCCCGGACGAAGGGTAAAGCACGGATAGCTGCAGTGAGATCGCTCCCGATGGTAGCTACCTCTGACATGTACTGTGGATGCCTCACCAGTGAAAGACGTGAGTTGATTAGTTAGTAACCTACCCCCTGATTTTAGGGCAGCGTATGGTCGATTTAGATAAGGCCACCTAATCCCCTAATCCAAAATGAGTATTTAAACATATAATATATTATAATATATCTTAGGGACTCATTTTGAGATGTAACAAACCTTAAAAACTCACTTCGCACTAAATCTAAGTGCTTACAATAAGTTTTACCTAAATCGAGCCTTTAAAGGGCTTTTGTGGCTCTGAAGAGACTCCTGTAAAGTCCTTTTGATTCTATATGAGTATTTGAACATAAATCGTATTAAAACAAGTATTAGGGACTCGTTTTGAGCTCCAAAAACCTTAAAAAGCCACTACGTGGTAAAACTAAGTCCTTTTGACAAGTTGTGCCTAAATCGAGCCTTTAAAGGGTTTTTTTGGTTCCGAAGTGACTCTAGCACAGTTTTTTTTATCCCAAATGTATATTTTAAAATATAATATAATATAATAAGGCTTAGGGACTCATTTGGAGCTCCACTATTCCTTAAAAACTCGCTTCGCGCTAAAACAAGGTCATTATAAGCAGTTTTGCCGAAATTGAGCCTTTAAAGGGCTTTTTTGGTTCCAAAGTGACTCAAGTAAAGTTTTTTTGATCCGAAATATGTATTTAAACATATAATTTATTATAATAAGTCTTAGGGACTCATTTGGAGCTCCAACAAGCTTTAAAACCTCACTTCGCGCAAAAACTAAGTGTTTATAACCAGTTTTACCAAAATCGAGCCTTTCAAGGGCTTCTTTGGCTCCGAAGTGTGTCTAGCAACGTTGTTTTGATCGTAAATAAGTATTTGAATGTATAATGTATTATAATAAGTCTTACGAACTCATTTGGAGCTACAAGAAGTGTTAAAACCCATTTCGCAATAAAACAAAGTCATTATAACTAGTTTTGCCGAAATTGAACCATTAAAAGGCTTTTTTGGCTGCGAAGTGACTCTAGCAAAGTTGTTGTGATCCAAAATGTGTATTTAATCATATAATATATTATAATATATCTTAGGGACTCATTTGGAGATGCAACAAACCTTAAAAACTCACTTCGCACTAAATCTAAGTACTTACAACAAGTTTTACCTAAATGGAGCCTTTAAAGGGCTTTTGTGGCTCTAAAGTGACTCCAGCAAAGTCGTTTTGATTCTATATAAGTATTTGAATATAAATTGTATTATAATAAGTCTTAGGGACTCATTTTAAGCTCCAAAAAGCCTTAGAAAGTCACTACGCGCAAAAACTAAGTCCTTTTGACAAGTTGTGCCTAAATCGAGCCTTTAAAGGGTTTTTTTGGTTCCGAAGCCACTCTAGCAAAGTTTTTTTTCATAGCACATGTGTTTTTTAACATGTAATATAATATAATAAATCTTAGGGACTCATTTGGAGCTCCAATATTCCTCAAAAACTCGCTTCGCGCTAAAACAAAGTCATTATAAGTAGTTTTCTCGAAATCGAGCCTTTAAAGGGCTTTTTTGGTTGTGAGGTGACTCAAGCAAAGGTTTTTTTGATACTAAATGTGTATTTAAACATCTAATTTATTATAATAAGTCTTAGGGACTCATTTAGAGCTCCAATTAGCTTTAAAAACTCACTTCGCGTAAAAACTAAGTGTTTATAACTAGTTTTTCCAAAATCGAGCCTTTCAAGGGCTTCTTTGGCTCCGAAGTGTGTCTAGCAATGTTGTTTTAATCCTAAATGAGTATTTGAATGTATAATATATTATAATGAATCTTAGGAACTCATTTGGAGGTCCAAGAAGTGTTAAAACCCATTTTGCGATAAAACAAAGTCGTTATAACTAGTTTTGCCGAAATTGAACCATTAGAAGGCTTTTTTGGCTCCGAAGTGACTCTAGCAAAGTTGTTGTGATCCAAAATGAGTATTTAAACATATAATATATTATAATATATCTTAGGGACTCATTTTGAGATGTAACAAACCTTAAAAACTCACTTCGCACTAAATCTAAGTGCTTACAATAAGTTTTACCTAAATCGAGCCTTTAGAGGGCTTTTGTGGCTCTGAAGTGACTCCTGCAAAGTCCTTTTGATTCTATATGAGTATTGGAAGATAAATCGTATTAATACAAGTCTTAGGGACTCGTTGTGAGCTCCAAAAACCTTAAAAAGCAACTACGTGGAAAAACTAAGTCCTTTTGACAAGTTGTGCCTAAATCGAGCCTTTAAAGGGTTTTTTTGGTTCCGAAGTGACTCTAGCACAGTTTTTTTATCCCAAATGTATATTTTAAATTTTAATATAATAAAATAAGCCTTAGGGACTCATTTGGAGCTCCACTATTCCTTAAAAACTCGCTTCACGCTAAAACAAGGTCATTATAAGTAGTTTTGCCGAAATTGAGCCTTTAAAGGGCTTTTTTAGTTCCAAAGTGACTCAAGTAAAGTTTTTTTGGTCCGAAATATGTATTTAAACATATAATTTATTATACTAAGTCTTAGGGACTCATTTGGAGCTCTAACAAGGTTTAAAACCTCACTTCGCGCCAAAACTAAGTGTTTATAACCAGTTTTACCAAAATCGAGCCTTTCAAGGGCTTCTTTGGCTCCGAAGTGTGTCTAGCAACGTTGTTTTGATCGTAAATGAGTATTTGAATGTATAATGTATTATAATAAGTCTTACGAACTCATTTGGAGCTACAAGAAGTGTTAAAACCCATTTCGCGATAAAACAAAGTCATTATAACTAGTTTTGCCGAAATTGAACCATTAAAAGCTTTTTTGGCTGCGAAGTGACTCTAGCAAAGTTGTTGTGATCCAAAATGTGTATTTAATCATATAATATATTATAATATATCTTAGGGACTCATTTGGAGATGCAAAAAACCTTAAAAACTCACTTCGCACTAAATCTAAGTGCTTACAACAAGTTTTACCTAAATGGAGCCTTTTAAGGGCTTTTGTGGCTCTAAAGTGACTCCAGCAAAGTCGTTTTGATTCTATATAAGTATTTGAATATAAATTGTATTATAATAAGTCTTAGGGACTCATTTTGAGCTCCAAAAAGCCTTAGAAAGTCACTACGCGCAAAAACTAAGTCCTTTTGACAAGTTGTGCCTAAATCGAGCCGTTAAAGGGTTTATTTGGTTCCGAAGCCACTCTAGCAAAGTTTTTTTTTCATCGCACATGTGTTTTTTAACATATAATATAATATAATAAATCTTAGGGACTCATTTGGAGCTCCAATATTCCTCAAAAACTCGCTTCGCGCTAAAACAAAGTCATTATAAGTAGTTTTCTCGAAATCGAGCCTTTAAAGGGCTTTTTTGGTTCTAAGGTGACTCAAGCAAAGGTTTTTTGATACTAAATGTGTATTTAAACATCTAATTTATTATAATAAGTCTTAGGGACTCATTTAGAGCTCCAATTAGCTTTAAAAACTCACTTCGCGCAAAAACTAAGTGTTTATAACCAGTTTTTCCAAAATCGAGCCTTTCAAGGGCTTCTTTGGCTCCGAAGTGTGTCTAGCAATGTTGTTTTAATCCTAAATGAGTATTTGAATGTATAATGTATTATAATGAATCTGAGGAACTCATTTGGAGCTCCAAGAAGTGTTAAAACCCATTTTGCCATAAAACAAAGTCATTATAACTAGTTTTGCCGAAATTGAACCATTAGAAGGCTTTTTTGGCTCCGAAGTGACTCTAGCAAAGTTGTTGTGATCCAAAATGAGTATTTAAACATATAATATATTATAATATATCTTAGGGACTCATTTTGAGATGTAACAAACCTTAAAAACTCACTTCGTACTAAATCTAAGTGCTTACAATAAGTTTTACCTAAATCGAGCCTTTAAAGGGCTTTTGTGGCTCTGAAGTGACTCCTGCAAAGTCCTTTTGATTCTATATGAGTATTTGAACATAAATTGTATTAAAACAAGTCTTAGGGACTCGTTTTGAGCTCCAAAAACCTTAAAAAGCCACTACGTGGTAAAACTAAGTCCTTTTGACAAGTTGTGCCTAAATCGAGCCTTTAAAGGGTTTTTTTGGTTCCGAAGTGACTCTAGCACAATTTTTTTTTATCCCAAATGTATATTTTAAAATATAATATAATATAATAAGTCTTAGGGACTCATTTGGAGCTCCACTATTCCTTAAAAACTCGCTTCGCGCTAAAACAAGGTGATTATAAGCAGTTTTGCCGAAATTGAGCCTTTAAAGGGCTTTTTTTGTTCCAAAGTGACTCAAGTAAAGTTTTTTTGATCCGAAATATGTATTTAAACATATAATTTATTATAATAAGTCTTAGGGACTCATTTGGAGCTCCAAGAAGCTTTAAAACCTCACTTCGCGCAAAAACTAAATGTTTATAACCAGTTTTACCAAAATCGAGCCTTTCAAGGGCTTCTTTGGCTCCGAAGTGTGTCTAGCAACGTTGTTTTGATCGTAAATGAGTATTTGAATGTATAATGTATTATAATAAGTCTTACGAACTCATTTGGAGCTACAAGAAGTGTTAAAACCCATTTCGCGATAAAACAAAGTCATTATAACTAGTTTTGCCGAAATTGAACCATTAAAAGGCTTTTTTGGCTGCGAAGTGACTCTAGCAAAGTTGTTGTGATCCAAAATGTGTATTTAATCATATAATATATTATAATATATCTTAGGGACTCATTTGGAGATGCAACAAACCTTAAAAACTCACTTCGCACTAAATCTAAGTGCTTACAACAAGTTTTACCTAAATGGAGCCTTGGCTTTTGCGGCTCTAAAGTGACTCCAGAAAAGTCGTTTTGATTCTATATAAGTATTTGAATATAAATTGTATTATAATAAGTCTTAGGGACTCATTTTGAGCTCCAAAAAGCCTTAGAAAGTCACTACGCGCAAAAACTAAGTCCTTTTGACAAGTTGTGCCTAAATCGAGCCTTTAAAGGGTTTTTTTGGTTCCGAAGCAACTCTAGCAAAGTTTTTTTTCATCGCACATGTGTATTTTAACATATAATATAATATAATAAATCTTAGGGACTCATTTGGAGCTCCAATATTCCTTAAAAACTCGCTTCGCGCTAAAACAAAGTCATTATAAGTAGTTTTCTCGAAATCGAGCCTTTAAAGGGCTTTTTTGGTTCTGAGGTGACTCAAGCAAAGGTTTTTTGATACTAAATGTGTATTTAAACATATAATTTATTATAATAAGTCTTAGGGACTCATTTAGAGCACCAATTTGCTTTAAAAACTCACTTCGCGCAAAAACTAAGTGTTTATAACCAGTTTTTTCAAAATCGAGCCTTTCAAGGGCTTCTTTGGCTCCGAAGTGTGTCTAGCAATGTTGTTTTAATCCTAAATGAGTATTTGAATGTAAAATGCATTATAATGAATCTTAGGAACTCATTTGGAGCTCCAAGAAGTGTTAAAACCCATTTCTCGATAAAACAAAGTCATTATAACTAGTTTTGCCGAAATTGAACCATTAGAAGGCTTTTTTGGCTCCGAAGTGACTCTAGCAAAGTTGTTGTGATCCAAAATGAGTATTTAAACATATAATATATTATAATATATCTTAGGGACTCATTTTGAGATGTAACAAACCTTAAAAACTCACTTCGCACTAAATCTAAGTGCTTACAATAAGTTTTACCTAAATCGAGCCTTTAAAGGGCTTTTGTGGCTCTGAAGTGACTCCTGCAAAGTCCTTTTGATTCTATATGAGTATTGGAAGATAAATCGTATTAATACAAGTCTTAGGGACTCGTTGTGAGCTCCAAAAACCTTAAAAAGCAACTACGTGGTAAAACTAAGTCCTTTTGACAAGTTGTGCCTAAATCGAGCCTTTAAAGGGTTTTTTTGGTTCCGAAGTGACTCTAGCACAGTTTTTTTATCCCAAATGTATATTTTAAAATTTAATATAATAAAATAAGCCTTAGGGACTCATTTGGAGCTCCACTATTCCTTAAAAACTCGCTTCACGCTAAAACAAGGTCATTAGAAGTAGTTTTGCCAAAATTGAGCCTTTAAAGGGCTTTTTTGGTTCCAAAGTGACTCAAGTAAAGTTTTTTTGGTCCGAAATATGTATTTAAACATATAATTTATTATAATAAGTCTTAGGGACTCATTTGGAGCTCCAACAAGCTTTAAAACCTCACTTCGCGCCAAAACTAAGTGTTTATAACCAGTTTTACCAAAATCGAGCCTTTCAAGGGCTTCTTTGGCTCCGAAGTGTGTCTAGCAACGTTGTTTTGATCGTAAATGAGTATTTGAATGTATAATGTATTATAATAAGTCTTACGAACTCATTTGGAGCTACAAGAAGTGTTAAAACCTATTTCGCGATAAAACAAAGTCATTATAACTAGTTTTGCCGAAATTGAACCATTAAAAGGCTTTTTTGGCTACGAAGTGACTCTAGCAAAGTTGTTGTGATCCAAAATGTGTATTTAATCATATAATATATTATAATATATCTTAGGGACTCATTTGGAGATGCAAAAAACCTTAAAAACTCACTTCGCACTAAATCTAAGTGCTTACAACAAGTTTTACCTAAATGTAGCCTTTAAAGGGCTTTTGTGGCTCTAAAGTGACTCCAGCAAAGTCGTTTTGATTCTATATAAGTATTTGAATATAAATTGTATTATAATAAGTCTTAGGGACTCATTTTGAGCTCCAAAAAGCCTTAGAAAGTCACTACGCGCAAAAACTAAGTCCTTTTGACAAGTTGTGCCTAAATCGAGCCTTTAAAGGGTTTATTTGGTTCCGAAGCCACTCTAGCAAAGTTTTTTTTCATCGCACATGTGTATTTTAACATATAATATAATATAATAAATCTTAGGGACTCATTTGGAGCTCCAATATTCCTCAAAAACTCGCTTCGCGCTAAAACAAAGTCATTATAAGTAGTTTTCTCGAAATCGAGCCTTTAAAGGGCTTTTTTGGTTCTGAGGTGACTCAAGCAAAGGTTTTTTGATACTAAATGTGTATTTAAACATCTAATTTATTATAATAAGTCTTAGGGACTCATTTAGAGCTCCAATTAGCTTTAAAAACTCACTTCGCGCAAAAACTAAGTGTTTATAACCAGTTTTTCCAAAATCGAGCCTTTCAAGGGCTTCTTTGGCTCCGAAGTGTGTCTAGCAATGTTGTTTTAATCCTAAATGAGTATTTGAATGTATAATGTATTATAATGAATCTTAGGAACTCATTTGGAGCTCCAAGAAGTGTTAAAACCCATTTCGCGATAAAACAAAGTCATTATAACTAGTTTTGCCGAAATTGAACCATTAGAAGGCTTTTTTGGCTCCGAAGTGACTCTAGCAAAGTTGTTGTGATCCAAAATGAGTATTTAAACATATAATATATTATAATATATCTTAGGGACTCATTTTGAGATGTAACAAACCTTAAAAACTCACTTCGCACTAAATCTAAGTGCTTACAATAAGTTTTACCTAAATCGAGCCTTTAAAGGGCTTTTGTGGCTCTGAAGTGACTCCTGCAAAGTCCTTTTGATTCTATATGAGTATTTGAACATAAATTGTATTAAAACAAGTCTTAGGGACTCGTTTTGAGCTCCAAAAACCTTAAAAAGCCACTACGTGGTAAAACTAAGTCCTTTTGACAAGTTGTGCCTAAATCGAGCCTTTAAAGGGTTTTTTTGGTTCCGAAGTGACTCTAGCACAGTTTTTTTATCCCAAATGTATATTTTAAAATATAATATAATATAATAAGTCTTAGGGACTCATTTGGAGCTCCACTATTCCTTAAAAACTCGCTTCGCGCTAAAACAAGGTCATTATAAGCAGTTTTGCCGAAATTGAGCCTTTAAAGGGCTTTTTTGGTTCCAAAGTGACTCAAGTAAAGTTTTTTTGATCCGAAATATGTATTTAAACATATAATTTATTATAATAAGTCTTAGGGACTCATTTGGAGCTCCAACAAGCTTTAAAACCTCACTTCGCGCAAAAACTAAGTGTTTATAACCAGTTTTACCAAAATCGAGCCTTTCAAGGGCTTCTTTGGCTCCGAAGTGTGTCTAGCAACGTTGTTTTGATCGTAAATGAGTATTTGAATGTATAATGTATTATAATAAGTCTTACGAACTCATTTGGAGCTACAAGAAGTGTTAAAACCCATTTCGCGATAAAACAAAGTCATTATAACTAGTTTTGCCGAAATTGAACCATTAAAAGGCTTTTTTGGCTGCGAAGTGACTCTAGCAAAGTTGTTGTGATCCAAAATGTGTATTTAATCATATAATATATTATAATATATCTTAGGGACTCATTTGGAGATGCAACAAACCTTAAAAACTCACTTCGCACTAAATCTAAGTGCTTACAACAAGTTTTACCTAAATGGAGCCTTGGCTTTTGTGGCTCTAAAGTGACTCCAGCAAAGTCGTTTTGATTCTATATAAGTATTTGAATATAAATTGTATTATAATAAGTCTTAGGGACTCATTTTGAGCTCCAAAAAGCCTTAGAAAGTCACTACGCGCAAAAACTAAGTCCTTTTGACAAGTTGTGCCTAAATCGAGCCTTTAAAGGGTTTTTTTGGTTCCGAAGCAACTCTAGCAAAGTTTTTTTCATCGCACATGTGTATTTTAACATATAATATAATATAATAAATCTTAGGGACTCATTTGGAGCTCCAATATTCCTTAAAAACTCGCTTCGCGCTAAAACAAAGTCATTATAAGTAGTTTTCTCGAAATCGAGCCTTTAAAGGGCTTTTTTGGTTCTGAGGTGACTCAAGCAAAGGTTTTTTGATACTAAATGTGTATTTAAACATATAATTTATTATAATAAGTCTTAGGGACTCATTTAGAGCTCCAATTTGCTTTAAAAACTCACTTCGCGCAAAAACTAAGTGTTTATAACCAGTTTTTCCAAAATCGAGCCTTTCAAGGGCTTCTTTGGCTCCGAAGTGTGTCTAGCAATGTTGTTTTAATCCTAAATGAGTATTTGAATGTATAATGCATTATAATGAATCTTAGGAACTCATTTGGAGCTCCAAGAAGTGTTAAAACCCATTTCGCGATAAAACAAAGTCATTATAACTAGTTTTGCCGAAATTGAACCATTAGAAGGCTTTTTTGGCTCCGAAGTGACTCTAGCAAAGTTGTTGTGATCCAAAATGAGTATTTAAACATATAATATATTATAATATATCTTAGGGACTCATTTTGAGATGTAACAAACCTTAAAAACTCACTTCGCACTAAATCTAAGTGCTTACAATAAGTTTTACCTAAATCGAGCCTTTAAAGGGCTTTTGTGGCTCTGAAGTGACTCCTGCAAAGTCCTTTTGATTCTATATGAGTATTGGAACATAAATTGTATTAATACAAGTCTTAGGGACTCGTTTTGAGCTCCAAAAACCTTAAAAAGCAACTACGTGGTAAAACTAAGTCCTTTTGACAAGTTGTGCCTAAATCGAGCCTTTAAAGGGTTTTTTTTGGTTCCGAAGTGACTCTAGCACAGTTTTTTTATCCCAAATGTATATTTTAAATTTAATATAATATAATAAGTCTTAGGGACTCATTTGGAGCTCCACTATTCCTTAAAAACTCGCTTCGCGCTAAAACAAGGTCATTATAAGTAGTTTTGCCGAAATTGAGCCTTTAAAGGGCTTTTTTGGTTCCAAAGTGACTCAAGTAAAGTTTTTTTGTCCGAAATATGTATTTAAACATATAATTTATTATAATAAGTCTTAGGGACTCATTTGGAGCTCCAACAAGCTTTAAAACCTCACTTCGCGCCAAAACTAAGTGTTTATAACCAGTTTTACCAAAATCGAGCCTTTCAAGGGCTTCTTTGGCTCCGAAGTGTGTCTAGCAACGTTGTTTTGATCGTAAATGAGTATTTGAATGTATAATGTATTATAATAAGTCTTACGAACTCATTTGGAGCTACAAGAAGTGTTAAAACCCATTTCGCGATAAAACAAAGTCATTATAACTAGTTTTGCCGAAATTGAACCATTAAAAGGCTTTTTTGGCTGCGAAGTGACTCTAGCAAAGTTGTTGTGATCCAAAATGTGTATTTAATCATATAATATATTATAATATATCTTAGGGACTCATTTGGAGATGCAAAAAACCTTAAAAACTCACTTCGCACTAAATCTAAGTGCTTACAACAAGTTTTACCTAAATGGAGCCTTTAAAGGGCTTTTGTGGCTCTAAAGTGACTCCAGCAAAGTCGTTTTGATTCTATATAAGTATTTGAATATAAATTGTATTATAATAAGTCTTAGGGACTCATTTTGAGCTCCAAAAAGCCTTAGAAAGTCACTACGCGCAAAAACTAAGTCCTTTTGACAAGTTGTGCCTAAATCGAGCCTTTAAAGGGTTTTTTTGGTTCCGAAGCCACTCTAGCAAAGTTTTTTTTCATCGCACATGTGTATTTTAACATATAATATAATATAATAAATCTTAGGGACTCATTTGGAGCTCCAATATTCCTCAAAAACTCGCTTCGCGCTAAAACAAAGTCATTATAAGTAGTTTTCTCGAAATCGAGCCTTTAAAGGGCTTTTTTGGTTCTGAGGTGACTCAAGCAAAGGTTTTTTGATACTAAATGTGTATTTAAACATCTAATTTATTATAATAAGTCTTAGGGACTCATTTAGAGCTCCAATTAGCTTTAAAAACTCACTTCGCGCAAAAACTAAGTGTTTATAACCAGTTTTTCCAAAATCGAGCCTTTCAAGGGCTTCTTTGGCTCCGAAGTGTGTCTAGCAATGTTGTTTTAATCCTAAATGAGTATTTGAATGTATAATGTATTATAATGAATCTTAGGAACTCATTTGGAGCTCCAAGAAGTGTTAAAACCCATTTCGCGATAAAACAAAGTAATTATAACTAGTTTTGCCGAAATTGAACCATTAGAAGGCTTTTTTGGCTCCGAAGTGACTCTAGCAAAGTTGTTGTGATCCAAAATGAGTATTTAAACATATAATATATTATAATATATCTTAGGGACTCATTTTGAGATGTAACAAACCTTAAAAACTCACTTCGCACTCAATCTAAGTGCTTACAATAAGTTTTACCTAAATCGAGCCTTTAAAGGGCTTTTGTGGCTCTGAAGTGACTCCTGCAAAGTCCTTTTGATTCTATATGAGTATTTGAACATAAATTGTATTAAAACAAGTCTTAGGGACTCGTTTTGAGCTCCAAAAACCTTAAAAAGCCACTACGTGGTAAAACTAAGTCCTTTTGACAAGTTGTGCCTAAATCGAGCCTTTAAAGGGTTTTTTTGGTTCCGAAGTGACTCTAGCACAGTTTTTTTTATCCCAAATGTATATTTTAAAATATAATATAATATAATAAGTCTTAGGGACTTCATTTGGAGCTCCACTATTCCTTAAAAACTCGCTTCGCGCTAAAACAAGGTCATTATAAGCAGTTTTGCCGAAATTGAGCCTTTAAAGGGCTTTTTTGGTTCCAAAGTGACTCAAGTAAAGTTTTTTTGATCCGAAATATGTATTTAAACATATAATTTATTATAATAAGTCTTAGGGACTCATTTGGAGCTCCAACAAGCTTTAAAACCTCACTTCGCGCAAAAACTAAGTGTTTATAACCAGTTTTACCAAAATCGAGCCTTTCAAGGGCTTCTTTGGCTCCGAAGTGTGTCTAGCAACGTTGTTTTGATCGTAAATGAGTATTTGAATGTATAATGTATTATAATAAGTCTTACGAACTCATTTGGAGCTACAAGAAGTGTTAAAACCCATTTCGCGATAAAACAAAGTCATTATAACTAGTTTTGCCGAAATTGAACCATTAAAAGGCTTTTTTGGCTGCGAAGTGACTCTAGCAAAGTTGTTGTGATCCAAAATGTGTATTAAATCATATAATATATTATAATATATCTTAGGGACTCATTTGGAGATGCAACAAACCTTAAAAACTCACTTCGCACTAAATCTAAGTGCTTACAACAAGTTTTACCTAAATGGAGCCTTGGCTTTTGTGGCTCTAAAGTGACTCCAGCAAAGTCGTTTTGATTCTATATAAGTATTTGAATATAAATTGTATTATAATAAGTCTTAGGGACTCATTTTGAGCTCCAAAAAGCCTTAGAAAGTCACTACGCACAAAAACTAAGTCCTTTTGACAAGTTGTGCCTAAATCGAGCCTTTAAAGGGTTTTTTTTGGTTCCGAAGCACTCTAGCAAAGTTTTTTTCATCGCACATGTGTATTTTAACATATAATATAATATAATAAATCTTAGGGACTCATTTGGAGCTCCAATATTCCTTAAAAACTCGCTTCGCGCTAAAACAAAGTCATTATAAGTAGTTTTCTCGAAATCGAGCCTTTAAAGGGCTTTTTTGGTTCTGAGGTGACTCAAGCAAAGGTTTTTTGATACTAAATGTGTATTTAAACATATAATTTATTATAATAAGTCTTAGGGACTCATTTAGAGCTCCAATTTGCTTTAAAAACTCACTTCGCGCAAAAACTAAGTGTTTATAACCAGTTTTTCCAAAATCGAGCCTTTCAAGGGCTTCTTTGGCTCCGAAGTGTGTCTAGCAATGTTGTTTTAATCCTAAATGAGTATTTGAATGTATAATGCATTATAATGAATCTTAGGAACTCATTTGGAGCTCCAAGAAGTGTTAAAACCCATTTCGCGATAAAACAAAGTCATTATAACTAGTTTTGCCGAAATTGAACCATTAGAAGGCTTTTTTGGCTCCGAAGTGACTCTAGCAAAGTTGTTGTGATCCAAAATGAGTATTTAAACATATAATATATTATAATATATCTTAGGGACTCATTTTGAGATGTAACAAACCTTAAAAACTCACTTCGCACTAAATCTAAGTGCTTACAATAAGTTTTACCTAAATCGAGCCTTTAAAGGGCTTTTGTGGCTCTGAAGTGACTCCTGCAAAGTCCTTTTGATTCTATATGAGTATTTGAACATAAATTGTATTAAAACAAGTCTTAGGGACTCGTTTTGAGCTCCAAAAACCTTAAAAAGCCACTACGTGGTAAAACTAAGTCCTTTTGACAAGTTGTGCCTAAATCGAGCCTTTAAAGGGTTTTTTTTGGTTCCGAAGTGACTCTAGCACAGTTTTTTTTATCCCAAATGTATATTTTAAAATATAATATAATATAATAAGTCTTAGGGACTCATTTGGAGCTCCACTATTCCTTAAAAACTCGCTTCGCGCTAAAACAAGGTCATTATAAGCAGTTTTGCCGAAATTGAGCCTTTAAAGGGCTTTTTTGGTTCCAAAGTGACTCAAGTAAAGTTTTTTTGATCCGAAATATGTATTTAAACATATAATTTATTATAATAAGTCTTAGGGACTCATTTGGAGCTCCAACAAGCTTTAAAACCTCACTTCGCGCAAAAACTAAGTGTTTATAACCAGTTTTACCAAAATCGAGCCTTTCAAGGGCTTCTTTGGCTCCGAAGTGTGTCTAGCAACGTTGTTTTGATCGTAAATGAGTATTTGAATGTATAATGTATTATAATAAGTCTTACGAACTCATTTGGAGCTACAAGAAGTGTTAAAACCCATTTCGCGATAAAACAAAGTCATTATAACTAGTTTTGCCGAAATTGAACCATTAAAAGGCTTTTTTGGCTGCGAAGTGACTCTAGCAAAGTTGTTGTGATCCAAAATGTGTATTAATCATATAATATATTATAATATATCTTAGGGACTCATTTGGAGATGCAACAAACCTTAAAAACTCACTTCGCACTAAATCTAAGTGCTTACAACAAGTTTTACCTAAATGGAGCCTTAAGGGCTTTTGTGGCTCTAAAGTGACTCCAGCAAAGTCGTTTTGATTCTATATAAGTATTTGAATATAAATTGTATTATAATAAGTCTTAGGGACTCATTTTGAGCTCCAAAAAGCCTTAGAAAGTCACTACGCGCAAAAACTAAGTCCTTTTGACAAGTTGTGCCTAAATCGAGCCTTTAAAGGGTTTTTTTTGGTTCCGAAGCAACTCTAGCAAAGTTTTTTTCATCGCACATGTGTATTTTAACATATAATATAATATAATAAATCTTAGGGACTCATTTGGAGCTCCAATATTCCTTAAAAACTCGCTTCGCGCTAAAACAAAGTCATTATAAGTAGTTTTCTCGAAATCGAGCCTTTAAAGGGCTTTTTTGGTTCTGAGGTGACTCAAGCAAAGGGTTTTTGATACTAAATGTGTATTTAAACATATAATTTATTATAATAAGTCTTAGGGACTCATTTAGAGCTCCAATTTGCTTTAAAAACTCACTTCGCGCAAAAACTAAGTGTTTATAACCAGTTTTTCCAAAATCGAGCCTTTCAAGGGCTTCTTTGGCTCCGAAGTGTGTCTAGCAATGTTGTTTTAATCCTAAATGAGTATTTGAATGTATAATGCATTATAATGAATCTTAGGAACTCATTTGGAGCTCCAAGAAGTGTTAAAACCCATTTCGCGATAAAACAAAGTCATTATAACTAGTTTTGCCGAAATTGAACCATTAGAAGGCTTTTTTGGCTCCGAAGTGACTCTAGCAAAGTTGTTGTGATCCAAAATGAGTATTTAAACATATAATATATTATAATATATCTAGGGACTCATTTTGAGATGTAACAAACCTTAAAAACTCACTTCGCACTAAATCTAAGTGCTTACAATAAGTTTTACCTAAATCGAGCCTTTAAAGGGCTTTTGTGGCTCTGAAGTGACTCCTGCAAAGTCCTTTTGATTCTATATGAGTATTTGAACATAAATTGTATTAAAACAAGTCTTAGGGACTCGTTTTGAGCTCCAAAAACCTTAAAAAGCCACTACGTGGTAAAACTAAGTCCTTTTGACAAGTTGTGCCTAAATCGAGCCTTTAAAGGGTTTTTTTGGTTCCGAAGTGACTCTAGCACAGTTTTTTTATCCCAAATGTATATTTTAAAATATAATATAATATAATAAGTCTTAGGGACTCATTTGGAGCTCCACTATTCCTTAAAAACTCGCTTCGCGCTAAAACAAGGTCATTATAAGCAGTTTTGCCGAAATTGAGCCTTTAAAGGGCTTTTTTGGTTCCAAAGTGACTCAAGTAAAGTTTTTTTGATCCGAAATATGTATTTAAACATATAATTTATTATAATAAGTCTTAGGGACTCATTTGGAGCTCCAACAAGCTTTAAAACCTCACTTCGCGCAAAAACTAAGTGTTTATAACCAGTTTTACCAAAATCGAGCCTTTCAAGGGCTTCTTTGGCTCCGAAGTGTGTCTAGCAACGTTGTTTTGATCGTAAATGAGTATTTGAATGTATAATGTATTATAATAAGTCTTACGAACTCATTTGGAGCTACAAGAAGTGTTAAAACCCATTTCGCGATAAAACAAAGTCATTATAACTAGTTTTGCCGAAATTGAACCATTAAAAGGCTTTTTTGGCTGCGAAGTGACTCTAGCAAAGTTGTTGTGATCCAAAATGTGTATTTAATCATATAATATATTATAATATATCTTAGGGACTCATTTGGAGATGCAACAAACCTTAAAAACTCACTTCGCACTAAATCTAAGTGCTTACAACAAGTTTTACCTAAATGGAGCCTTTAAAGGGCTTTTGTGGCTCTAAAGTGACTCCAGCAAAGTCGTTTTGATTCTATATAAGTATTTGAATATAAATTGTATTATAATAAGTCTTAGGGACTCATTTTGAGCTCCAAAAAGCCTTAGAAAGTCACTACGCGCAAAAACTAAGTCCTTTTGACAAGTTGTGCCTAAATCGAGCCTTTAAAGGGTTTTTTTTGGTTCCGAAGCAACTCTAGCAAAGTTTTTTTCATCGCACATGTGTATTTTAACATATAATATAATATAATAAATCTTAGGGACTCATTTGGAGCTCCAATATTCCTTAAAAACTCGCTTCGCGCTAAAACAAAGTCATTATAAGTAGTTTTCTCGAAATCGAGCCTTTAAAGGGCTTTTTTGGTTCTGAGGTGACTCAAGCAAAGGTTTTTTGATACTAAATGTGTATTTAAACATATAATTTATTATAATAAGTCTTAGGGACTCATTTAGAGCTCCAATTTGCTTTAAAAACTCACTTCGCGCAAAAACTAAGTGTTTATAACCAGTTTTTCCAAAATCGAGCCTTTCAAGGGCTTCTTTGGCTCCGAAGTGTGTCTAGCAATGTTGTTTTAATCCTAAATGAGTATTTGAATGTATAATGCATTATAATGAATCTTAGGAACTCATTTGGAGCTCCAAGAAGTGTTAAAACCCATTTCGCGATAAAACAAAGTCATTATAACTAGTTTTGCCGAAATTGAACCATTAGAAGGCTTTTTTGGCTCCGAAGTGACTCTAGCAAAGTTGTTGTGATCCAAAATGAGTATTTAAACATATAATATATTATAATATATCTTAGGGACTCATTTTGAGATGTAACAAACCTTAAAAACTCACTTCGCACTAAATCTAAGTGCTTACAATAAGTTTTACCTAAATCGAGCCTTTAAAGGGCTTTTGTGGCTCTGAAGTGACTCCTGCAAAGTCCTTTTGATTCTATATGAGTATTTGAACATAAATTGTATTAAAACAAGTCTTAGGGACTCGTTTTGAGCTCCAAAAATCTTAAAAAGCCACTACGTGGTAAAACTAAGTCCTTTTGACAAGTTGTGCCTAAATCGAGCCTTTAAAGGGTTTTTTTTGGTTCCGAAGTGACTCTAGCACAGTTTTTTTATCCCAAATGTATATTTTAAAATATAATATAATATAATAAGTCTTAGGGACTCATTTGGAGCTCCACTATTCCTTAAAAACTCGCTTCGCGCTAAAACAAGGTCATTATAAGCAGTTTTGCCGAAATTGAGCCTTTAAAGGGCTTTTTTGGTTCCAAAGTGACTCAAGTAAAGTTTTTTTGATCCGAAATATGTATTTAAACATATAATTTATTATAATAAGTCTTAGGGACTCATTTGGAGCTCCAACAAGCTTTAAAACCTCACTTCGCGCAAAAACTAAGTGTTTATAACCAGTTTTACCAAAATCGAGCCTTTCAAGGGCTTCTTTGGCTCCGAAGTGTGTCTAGCAACGTTGTTTTGATCGTAAATGAGTATTTGAATGTATAATGTATTATAATAAGTCTTACGAACTCATTTGGAGCTACAAGAAGTGTTAAAACCCATTTCGCGATAAAACAAAGTCATTATAACTAGTTTTGCCGAAATTGAACCATTAAAAGGCTTTTTTGGCTGCGAAGTGACTCTAGCAAAGTTGTTGTGATCCAAAATGTGTATTAAATCATATAATATATTATAATATATCTTAGGGACTCATTTGGAGATGCAACAAACCTTAAAAACTCACTTCGCACTAAATCTAAGTGCTTACAACAAGTTTTACCTAAATAGAGCCTTTAAAGGGCTTTTGTGGCTCTAAAGTGACTCCAGCAAAGTCGTTTTGATTCTATATAAGTATTTGAATATAAATTGTATTATAATAAGTCTTAGGGACTCATTTTGAGCTCCAAAAAGCCTTAGAAAGTCACTACGCGCAAAAACTAAGTCCTTTTGACAAGTTGTGCCTCAATCGAGCCTTTAAAGGGTTTTTTTGGTTCCGAAGCAACTCTAGCAAAGTTTTTTTCATCGCACATGTGTATTTTAACATATAATATAATATAATAAATCTTAGGGACTCATTTGGAGCTCCAATATTCCTTAAAAACTCGCTTCGCGCTAAAACAAAGTCATTATAAGTAGTTTTCTCGAAATCGAGCCTTTAAAGGGCTTTTTTGGTTCTGAGGTGACTCAAGCAAAGGTTTTTTGATACTAAATGTGTATTTAAACATATAATTTATTATAATAAGTCTTAGGGACTCATTTAGAGCTCCAATTTGCTTTAAAAACTCACTTCGCGCAAAAACTAAGTGTTTATAACCAGTTTTTCCAAAATCGAGCCTTTCAAGGGCTTCTTTGGCTCCGAAGTGTGTCTAGCAATGTTGTTTTAATCCTAAATGAGTATTTGAATGTATAATGCATTATAATGAATCTTAGGAACTCATTTGGAGCTCCAAGAAGTGTTAAAACCCATTTCGCGATAAAACAAAGTCATTATAACTAGTTTTGCCGAAATTGAACCATTAGAAGGCTTTTTTGGCTCCGAAGTGACTCTAGCAAAGTTGTTGTGATCCAAAATGAGTATTTAAACATATAATATATTATAATATATCTTAGGGACTCATTTTGAGATGTAACAAACCTTAAAAACTCACTTCGCACTAAATCTAAGTGCTTACAATAAGTTTTACCTAAATCGAGCCTTTAAAGGGCTTTTGTGGCTCTGAAGTGACTCCTGCAAAGTCCTTTTGATTCTATATGAGTATTTGAACATAAATTGTATTGAAACAAGTCTTAGGGACTCGTTTTGAGCTCCAAAAATCTTAAAAAGCCACTACGTGGTAAAACTAAGTCCTTTTGACAAGTTGTGCCTAAATCGAGCCTTTAAAGGGTTTTTTTGGTTCCGAAGTGACTCTAGCACAGCTTTTTTCATCCCAAATGTATATTTTAAAATATAATATAATATAATAAGTCTTAGGGACTCATTTGGAGCTCCACTATTCCTTAAAAACTCGCTTCGCGCTAAAACAAGGTCATTATAAGCAGTTTTGCCGAAATTGAGCCTTTAAAGGGCTTTTTTGGTTCCAAAGTGACTCAAGTAAAGTTTTTTTGATCCGAAATATGTATTTAAACATATAATTTATTATAATAAGTCTTAGGGACTCATTTGGAGCTCCAACAAGCTTTAAAACCTCACTTCGCGCAAAAACTAAGTGTTTATAACCAGTTTTACCAAAATCGAGCCTTTCAAGGGCTTCTTTGGCTCCGAAGTGTGTCTAGCAACGTTGTTTTGATCGTAAATGAGTATTTGAATGTATAATGTATTATAATAAGTCTTACGAACTCATTTGGAGCTACAAGAAGTGTTAAAACCCATTTCGCGATAAAACAAAGTCATTATAACTAGTTTTGCCGAAATTGAACCATTAAAAGGCTTTTTTGGCTGCGAAGTGACTCTAGCAAAGTTGTTGTGATCCAAAATGTGTATTAAATCATATAATATATTATAATATATCTTAGGGACTCATTTGGAGATGCAACAAACCTTAAAAACTCACTTCGCACTAAATCTAAGTGCTTACAACAAGTTTTACCTAAATGGAGCCTTTAAAGGGCTTTTGTGGCTCTAAAGTGACTCCAGCAAAGTCGTTTTGATTCTATATAAGTATTTGAATATAAATTGTATTATAATAAGTCTTAGGGACTCATTTTGAGCTCCAAAAAGCCTTAGAAAGTCACTACGCGCAAAAACTAAGTCCTTTTGACAAGTTGTGCCTAAATCGAGCCTTTAAAGGGTTTTTTTGGTTCCGAAGCCACTCTAGCAAAGTTTTTTTCATCGCACATGTGTATTTTAACATATAATATAATATAATAAATCTTAGGGACTCATTTGGAGCTCCAATATTCCTTAAAAACTCGCTTCGCGCTAAAACAAAGTCATTATAAGTAGTTTTCTCGAAATCGAGCCTTTAAAGGGCTTTTTTGGTTCTGAGGTGACTCAAGCAAAGGTTTTTTGATGCTAAATGTGTATTTAAACATATAATTTATTATAATAAGTCTTAGGGACTCATTTAGAGCTCCAATTTACTTTAAAAACTCACTTCGCGCAAAAACTAAGTGTTTATAACCAGTTTTTCCATAATCGAGCCTTTCAAGGGCTTCTTGGGCTCCGAAGTGTGTCTAGCAATGTTGTTTTAATCCTAAATGAGTATTTGAATGTACAATGCATTATAATGAATCTTAGGAACTCATTTGGAGCTCCAAGAAGTGTTAAAACCCATTTCTCGATAAAACAAAGTCATTATAACTAGTTTTGCCGAAATTGAACCATTAGAAGGTTTTTTTGGCTCCGAAGTGACTCTAGCAAAGTTGTTGTGATCCAAAATGAGTATTTAAACATATAATATATTATAATATATCTTAGGGACTCATTTTGAGATGTAACAAACCTTAAAAACTCACTTCGCACTAAATCTAAGTGCTTACAACAAGTTTTACCTAAATGGAGCCTTGGCTTTTGTGGCTCTAAAGTGACTCCCGAAAAGTCGTTTTGATTCTATATAAGTATTTGAATATAAATTGTATTATAATAAGTCTTAGGGACTCATTTGGAGCTCCAAAAAGCTTTAAAACCTCACTTCGCGCAAAAACTAAGTGTTTATAACCAGTTTTACCAAAATCGAGCCTTTCAAGGGCTTCTTTGGCTCCGAAGTGTGTCTAGCAACGTTGTTTTGATCGTAAATCAGTATTTGAATGTATAATGTATTATAATAAGTCTTACAAACTCATTTGGAGCTACAAGAAGTGTTAAAACCCATTTCGCGACAAAACAAAGTCATTATAACTAGTTTTGCCGAAATTGAACCATTAAAAGGCTTTTTTGGCTGCGAAGTGACGCTAGCAAAGTTGTTGTGATCCAAAATGTGTATTAAATCATATAATATATTATAATATATCTTAGGGACTCATTTGGAGATGCAACAAACCTTAAAAACTCACTTCGCACTAAATCTAAGTGCTTACAACAAGTTTTACCTAAATGGAGCCTTGGCTTTTGTGGCTCTAAAGTAACTCCCGAAAAGTCGTTTTGATTCTATATAAGTATTTGAATATAAATTGTATTATAATAAGTCTTAGGGACTCATTTTGAGCTCCAAAAAGCCTTAGAAAGTCACTACGTGCAAAAACTAAGTCCTTTTGACAAGTTGTGCCTCAATCGAGCCTTTAAAGGGTTTTTTTGGTTCCGAAGCCACTCTAGCAAAGTTTTTTTCATCGCACATGTGTATTTTAACATATAATATAATATAATAAATCTTAGGGACTCGTTTGGAGGTCCAATATTCCTTAAAAACTCGCTTCGCGCTAAAACAAAGTCATTACAAGTAGTTTTCTCGAAATCGAGCCTTTAAAGGGCTTTTTTGGTTCTGAGGTGACTCAAGCAAAGGTTTTTTGATACTTAATGTGTATTTAAACATATAATTTATTATAATAAGTCTTAAGGACTCATTTAGAGCTCCAATTTGCTTTAAAAACTCACTTCGCGCAAAAACTAAGTGTTTATAACCAGTTTTTCCATAATCGAGCCTTTCAAGGGCTTCTTTGGCTCCGAAGTGTGTCTAGCAATGTTGTTTTAATCCTAAATGAGTATTTGAATGTACAATGCATTATAATGAATCTTAGGAACTCATTTGGAGCTCCAAGAAGTGTTAAAACCCATTTCTCGATAAAACAAAGTCATTATAACTAGTTTTGCCGAAATTGAACCATTAGAAGGTTTTTTTGGCTCCGAAGTGACTCTAGCAAAGTTGTTGTGATCCAAAATGAGTATTTAAACATATAATATATTATAATATATCTTAGGGACTCATTTGGAGATGTAACAAACCTTAAAAACTCACTTCGCACTAAATCTAAGTGCTTACAACAAGTTTTACCTAAATGGAGCCTTGGCTTTTGTGGCTCTAAAGTGACTCCCGAAAAGTCGTTTTGATTCTATATAAGTATTTGAATATAAATTGTATTATAATAAGTCTTAGGGACTCATTTGGAGCTCCAAAAAGCTTTAAAACCTCACTTCGCGCAAAAACTAAGTGTTTATAACCAGTTTTACCAAAATCGAGCCTTTCAAGGGCTTCTTTGGCTCCGAAGTGTGTCTAGCAACGTTGTTTTGATCGTAAATCAGTATTTGAATGTATAATGTATTATAATAAGTCTTACGAACTCATTTGGAGCTACAAGAAGTGTTAAAACCCATTTCGCGACAAAACAAAGTCATTATAACTAGTTTTGCCGAAATTGAACCATTAAAAGGCTTTTTTGGCTGCGAAGTGACGCTAGCAAAGTTGTTGTGATCCAAAATGTGTATTAAATCATATAATATATTATAATATATCTTAGGGACTCATTTGGAGATGCAACAAACCTTAAAAACTCACTTCGCACTAAATCTAAGTGCTTACAACAAGTTTTACCTAAATGGAGCCTTGGCTTTTGTGGCTCTAAAGTGACTCCCGAAAAGTCGTTTTGATTCTATATAAGTATTTGAATATAAATTGTATTATAATAAGTCTTAGGGACTCATTTTGAGCTCCAAAAAGCCTTAGAAAGTCACTACGTGCAAAAACTAAGTCCTTTTGACAAGTTGTGCCTCAATCGAGCCTTTAAAGGGTTTTTTTGGTTCCGAAGCCACTCTAGCAAAGTTTTTTTCATCGCACATGTGTATTTTAACATATAATATAATATAATAAATCTTAGGGACTCATTTGGAGCTCCAATATTCCTTAAAAACTCGCTTCGCGCTAAAACAAAGTCATTACAAGTAGTTTTCTCGAAATCGAGCCTTTAAAGGGCTTTTTTGGTTCTGAGGTGACTCAAGCAAAGGTTTTTTGATACTTAATGTGTATTTAAACATATAATTTATTATAATAAGTCTTAGGGACTCATTTAGAGCTCCAATTTGCTTTAAAAACTCACTTCGCGCAAAAACTAAGTGTTTATAACCAGTTTTTCCATAATCGAGCCTTTCAAGGGCTTCTTTGGCTCCGAAGTGTGTCTAGCAATGTTGTTTTAATCCTAAATGAGTATTTGAATGTACAATGCATTATAATGAATCTTAGGAACTCATTTGGAGCTCCAAGAAGTGTTAAAATCCATTTCTCGATAAAACAAAGTCATTATAACTAGTTTTGCCGAAATTGAACCATTAGAAGGTTTTTTTGGCTCTGAAGTGACTCTAGCAAAGTTGTTGTGATCCAAAATGAGTATTTAAACATATAATATATTATAATATATCTTAGGGACTCATTTTGAGATGTAACAAACCTTAAAAACTCACTTCGCACTAAATCTAAGTGCTTACAATAAGTTTTACCTAAATCGAGCCTTTAAAGGGCTTTTGTGGCTCTGAAGTGACTCCTGCAAAGTCCTTTTGATTCTATATGAGTATTTGAACATAAATTGTATTAAAACAAGTCTTAGGGACTCGTTTTGAGCTCCAAAAACCTTAAAAAGCCACT
Source organism: Boehmeria nivea var. tenacissima (assembly GCA_018132145.1). Classification (NCBI taxonomy): domain Eukaryota; kingdom Viridiplantae; phylum Streptophyta; class Magnoliopsida; order Rosales; family Urticaceae; genus Boehmeria; species Boehmeria nivea. The sequence continues at coordinate 2,121,915 of CM030877.1, forward strand.
ACGTGGTAAAACTATGTCCTTTTGACAAGTTGTGCCTAAATCGAGCCTTTAAAGGGTTTTTTTGTTTCCGAAGTGACTCTAGCACAGTTTTTTTCATCCCAAATGTATATTTTAAAATATAATATAATATAATAAGTCTTAGGGACTCATTTGGAGCTCCACTATTCCTTAAAAACTCGCTTCGCGCTAAAACAAGGTGATTATAAGCAGTTTTGCCGAAATTGAGCCTTTAAAGGGCTTTTTTGGTTCCAAAGTGACTCAAGTAAAGTTTTTTTGATCCGAAATATGTATTTAAACATATAATTTATTATAATAAGTCTTAGGGACTCATTTGGAGCTCCAAAAAGCTTTAAAACCTCACTTCGCGCAAAAACTAAGTGTTTATAACAAGTTTTACCAAAATCGAGCCTTTCAAGGGCTTCTTTGGCTCCGAAGTATGTCTAGCAACGTTGTTTTGATCGTAAACGAGTATTTGAATGTATAATGTATTATAACAAGTCTTACGAACTCATTCGGAGCTACAAGAAGTGTTAAAACCCATTTCGCGACAAAACAAAGTCATTATAACTAGTTTTGCCGAAATTGAACTATTAAAAGGCTTTTTTGGCTGCGAAGTGACTCTAGCAAAGTTGTTGTGATCCAAAATGTGTATTAAATCATATAATATATTATAATATATCTTAGGGACTCATTTGGAGATGCAACAAACCTTAAAAACTCACTTCGCACTAAATCTAAGTGCTTACAACAAGTTTTACCTAAATAGAGCCTTGGCTTTTGTGGCTCTAAAGTGACTCCAGAAAAGTCGTTTTGATTCTATATAAGTATTTGAATATAAATTGTAATATAATAAGTCTTAGGGACTCATTTTGAGCTCTAAAAAGCCTTAGAAAGTCACTACGCGCAAAAACTAAGTCCTTTTGACAAGTTGTGCCTCAATCGAGCCTTTAAAGGGTTTTTTTGGTTCCGAAGCCACTCTAGCAAAGTTTTTTTCATCGCACATGTGTATTTTAACATATAATATAATATAATAAATCTTAAGGACTCATTTGGAGCTCCAATATTCCTTAAAAACTTGCTTCGCGCTAAACAAAGTCATTATAAGTAGTTTTCTCGAAATCGAGCCTTTAAAGGGCTTTTCTGGTTCTGAGGTGACTCAAGCAAAGGTTTTTTGATACTAAATGTGTATTTAAACATATAATTTATTATAATAAGTCTTAGGGACTCATTTAGAGCTCCAATTTGCTTTAAAAACTCACTTCGCGCAAAAACTAAGTGTTTATAACCAGTTTTTCCATAATCGAGCCTTTCAAGGGCTTCTTTGGCTCCGAAGTGTGTCTAGCAATGTTGTTTTAATCCTAAATAAGTATTTGAATGTACAATGCATTATAATGAATCTTAGGAACTCATTTGGAGCTCCAAGAAGTGTTAAAACCCATTTCTCGATAAAACAAAGTCATTATAACTAGTTTTGCCGAAATTGAACCATTAGAAGGCTTTTTTGGCTCCGAAGTGACTCTAGCAAAGTTGTTGTGATCCAAAATGAGTATTTAAACATATAATATATTATAATATATCTTAGGGACTCATTTTGAGATGTAACAAACCTTAAAAACTCACTTCGCACTAAATCTAAGTGCTTACAATAAGTTTTACCTAAATCGAGCCTTTAAAGGGCTTTTGTGGCTCTGAAGTGACTCCTGCAAAGTCCTTTTGATTCTATATGAGTATTTGAACATAAATTGTATTAAAACAAGTCTTAGGGACTCGTTTTCAGCTCCAAAAACCTTAAAAAGCCACTACGTGGTAAAACTAAGTCCTTTTGACAAGTTGTGCCTAAATCGAGCCTTTGAAGGGTTTTTTGGTTCCGAAGTGACTCTAGCACAGTTTTTTTTATCCCAAATGTATATTTTAAAATATAATATAATATAATAAGTCTTAGGGACTCATTTGGAGCTCCACTATTCCTTAAAAACTCGCTTCGCGCTAAAACAAGGTCATTATAAGCAGTTTTGCCGAAATTGAGCCTTTAAAGGGCTTTTTTGGTTCCAAAGTGACTCAGGTAAAGTTTTTTTGATCCGAAATATGTATTTAAACATATAATTTATTATAATAAGTCTTAGGGACTCATTTGGAGCTCCAAGAAGCTTTAACACCTCACTTCGCGCAAAAACTAAGTGTTTATAACCAGTTTTACCAAAATCGAGCCTTTCAAGGGCTTCTTTGGCTCCGAAGTGTGTCTAGCAATATTGTTTTGATCGTAAATGAGTATTTGAATGTATAATGTATTATAATAAGTCTTACGAACTCATTCGGAGCTACAAGAAGTGTTAAAACCCATTTCGCGATAAAACAAAGTCATTATAACTAGTTTTGCCGAAATTGAACTATTAAAAGGCTTTTTTGGCTGCGAAGTGACTCTAGCAAAGTTGTTGTGATCCAAAATGTGTATTAAATCATATAATATATTATAATATATCTTAGGGACTCATTTGGAGATGCAACAAACCTTAAAAACTCACTTCGCACTAAATCTAAGTGCTTACAACAAGTTTTACCTAAATAGAGCCTTGGCTTTTGTGGCTCTAAAGTGACTCCAGAAAAGTCGTTTTGATTCTATATAAGTATTTGAATATAAATTGTAATATAATAAGTCTTAGGGACTCATTTTGAGCTCTAAAAAGCCTTAGAAAGTCACTACGCGCAAAAACTAAGTCCTTTTGACAAGTTGTGCCTCAATCGAGCCTTTAAAGGGTTTTTTTGGTTTCGAAGCCACTCTAGCAAAGTTTTTTTCATCGCACATGTGTATTTTAACATATAATATAATATAATAAATCTTAGGGACTCATTTGGAGCTCCAATATTCCTTAAAAACTTGCTTCGCGCTAAACAAAGTCATTATAAGTAGTTTTCTCGAAATCGAGCCTTTAAAGGGCTTTTCTGGTTCTGAGGTGACTCAAGCAAAGGTTTTTTGATACTAAATGTGTATTTAAACATATAATTTATTATAATAAGTCTTAGGGACTCATTTAGAGCTCCAATTTACTTTAAAAACTCACTTCGCGCAAAAACTAAGTGTTTATAACCAGTTTTTCCATAATCGAGCCTTTCAAGGGCTTCTTTGGCTCCGAAGTGTGTCTAGCAATGTTGTTTTAATCCTAAATGAGTATTTGAATGTACAATGCATTATAATGAATCTTAGGAACTCATTTGGAGCTCCAAGAAGTGTTAAAACCCTTTTCTCGATAAAACAAAGTCATTATAACTAGTTTTGCCGAAATTGAACCATTAGAAGGCTTTTTTGGCTCCGAAGTGACTCTAGCAAAGTTGTTGTGATCCAAAATGAGTATTTAAACATATAATATGTTATAATATATCTTAGGGACTCATTTTGAGATGTAACAAACCTTAAAAACTCACTTCGCACTAAATCTAAGTGCTTACAATAAGTTTTACCTAAATCGAGCCTTTAAAGGGCTTTTGTGGCTCTGAAGTGACTCCTGCAAAGTCCTTTTGATTCTATATGAGTATTTGAACATAAATTGTATTAAAACAAGTCTTAGGGCCTCGTTTTCAGCTCCAAAAACCTTAAAAAGCCACTACGTGGTAAAACTAAGTCCTTTTGACAAGTTGTGCCTAAATCGAGCCTTTGAAGGGTTTTTTGGTTCCGAAGTGACTCTAGCACAGTTTTTTTTATCCCAAATGTATATTTTAAAATATAATATAATATAATAAGTCTTAGGGACTCATTTGGAGCTCCACTATTCCTTAAAAACTCGCTTCGCGCTAAAACAAGGTCATTTTAAGCAGTTTTGCCGAAATTGAGCCTTTAAAGGGCTTTTTTGGTTCCAAAGTGACTCAGGTAAAGTTTTTTTGATCCGAAATATGTATTTAAACATATAATTTATTATAATAAGTCTTAGGGACTCATTTGGAGCTCCAAGAAGCTTTAACACCTCACTTCGCGCAAAAACTAAGTGTTTATAACCAGTTTTACCAAAATCGAGCCTTTCAAGGGCTTCTTTGGCTCCGAAGTGTGTCTAGCAACGTTGTTTTGATCGTAAATGAGTATTTGAATGTATAATGTATTATAATAAGTCTTACGAACTCATTCGGAGCTACAAGAAGTGTTAAAACCCATTTCGCGATAAAACAAAGTCATTATAACTAGTTTTGCCGAAATTGAACTATTAAAAGGCTTTTTTGGCTGCGAAGTGACTCTAGCAAAGTTGTTGTGATACAAAATGTGTATTAAATCATATAATATATTATAATATATCTTAGGGACTCATTTGGAGATGCAACAAACCTTAAAAACTCACTTCGCACTAAATCTAAGTGCTTACAACAAGTTTTACCTAAATGGAGCCTTGGCTTTTGTGGCTCTAAAGTGACTCCAGAAAAGTCGTTTTGATTTTATATAAGTATTTGAATATAAATTGTAATATAATAAGTCTTAGGGACTCATTTTGAGCTCTAAAAAGCCTTAGAAAGTCACTACGCGCAAAAACAAAGTCCTTTTGACAAGTTGTGCCTCAATCGAGCCTTTAAAGGGTTTTTTTGGTTCCGAAGCCACTCTAGCAAAGTTTTTTTCATCGCACATGTGTAATTTAACATATAATATAATCTAATAAATCTTAGGGACTCATTTGGAGCTCTAATATTCCTTAAAAATTTGCTTCGCGCTAAACAAAGTCATTATAAGTAGTTTTCTCGAAATCGAGCCTTTAAAGGGCTTTTCTGGTTCTGAGGTGACTCAAGCAAAGGTTTTTTTATACTAAATGGGTATTTAAACATATAATTTATTATAATAAGTCTTAGGGACTCATTTAGAGCTCCAATTTGCTTTAAAAACTCACTTCGCGCAAAAACTAAGTGTTTATAACCAGTTTTTCCAAAATCGAGCCTTTCAAGGGCTTCTTTGGCTCCGAAGTGTGTCTAGAAATGTTGTTTTTGATCTAAATGAGTATTTGAATGTATAATGTATTATAATAAGTCTTACGAACTCATTTGGAGCTACAAGAAGTGTTAAAACCCATTTCGCGATATAACAAAGTCATTATAACTAGTTTTGCCGAAATTGAACCATTAAAAGGCTGCGAAGTGACTCTAGCAAAGTTGTTGTGATCCAAAATGTGTATTAAATCATATAATATATTATAATATATCTAAGGGACTCATTTGGAGATGCAACAAACCTTAAAAACTTACTTCGCACTAAATCTAAGTGCTTACAACAAGTTTTACCTAAATGGAGCCTTTAAAGGGCTTTTGTGGCTCTAAAGTGACTCCAGAAAAGTCGTTTTGATTCTATATAAGTATTTGAATATAAATTGTATTATAATAAGTCTTAGGGACTCATTTTGAGCTCCAAAAAGCCTTAGAAAGTCACTACGCGCAAAAACTAAGTCCTTTTGACAAGTTGTGCCTCAATCGAGCCTTTAAATGGTTTTTTTGGTTCCGAAGCCACTCTAGCAAAGTTTTTTTCATCGCACATGTGTATTTTAACATATAATATAATATAATAAATCTTAGGGACTCATTTGGAGCTCCAATATTCCTTAAAAACTCGCTTCGCGCTAAAACAAAGTCATTATAAGTAGTTTTCTCGAAATCGAGCCTTTAAAGGGCTTTTTTGGTTCTGAGGTGACTCAAGCAATGGTTTTATGATACTTAATGTGTATTTAAACATATAATTTATTTAATGTTATATTTCACAGTGTCACACACTTCCAGAAAAATAGCCAAATGAACATTGGGGTCTTCGCTCGGTAGGCCGCCATACTGATTATGTTGCACCATATTCACTGGTGCCGGCTTTAGCTCAAAGTTGTTAGCATTCACAGTTTGGCGCTGAATGCCTGAGTAGTTTTCCTGCACGACTGGTTTGAAATAGTCGCGCAAAGTCCTCTGGTTGTCTTCTCCCTCGGCCATGACTCTAGTTTTGGCCCTTCTCCTTTTTCTATTTTCACGACACGATCGTTCGATCTCCGGATCAAAAAGAAGAGGTTGAGAGTCACTAGCACTACGCATAAACCTGAGAACAAAGCCAAAGTACAGAAGATAAGATGGAAGAAAGAAAAAAAATAATTAAATACTAATGACAATGATAGGAATAAAAACCTAGATTAAAATTAGATATGTCGTTACAATATTAGCTAATTTCTAAGCCGTACAATCCCCGGCAACGGCGCCAAAAACTTGTTGCGAAAATAATAAACAATGCTTGCAAGTGCACAAATCGCTAAGTAATAAAGTAGTCCGAAGACCGATATCGTCCCACGAGGATTGACGGATAAAAACTATACTATCTATTGTAATTATCTATCCTATTTTATCTAGGCAACTCAATATTAATTGCGATAAAAAAATGTAAAATAAACTGGATTGAAATGATTAATAACTAGAACACGTGAGAATTAAAGGTCGTAAATCAATGAATAAATAAATGCTAGGGTTTTGATTTCACTCGATCGTAAAACTACCTCGTCGTGTTAATGTGCTTAAATCTCATTCATCGTATCGCTAACCTAGAGCAACAATCATATTTCTATACCCTCTCTCGAGCGCCGTATAGAAAATGTGCAAGTGTCCCCGAGTCTATATCTCTATACAACCCGTTTACCTTACCTTCATTAAGTTTAACTCTAAAGATAATTTAAGAATTCCACCTCTCAATTTCACAACTCAATTTATCTCGACTACCTAGTTGAAGCTTATCTCTCGATCTCACACCAACTTAGGTTATTCTACCCGATTCCCGATCATTTGAACGTTCCCCTCTCGAGTAATGGTTCTCACAATCTAAATAAATTCAATCAACTTGCAGAATTCGTAAACAAATCATTGCGAAGCATAATTGAAACAATTAAAACCCAAATAGAATAAACGAATTACGATGAACTTGAATTAAACACATCAAACTTGAAATAGCATTCAACAATCGAGATTCATCTACACCCTAACAACTAAGGAATTCTAGCCACTCATAACGTGACTCATAAATGCGAATGAATTGGAAAAACTAAATTAAACAAACTGTTGATGCCAAAAACTGATGAAAATTGATCCGATGCTCTTCAATGATTTCCAAAACTTGCTCTCTTCCTCCCTTTTCTTTCTTTTCGTGTCCCTTTTATATTCTAGGGTAATTTTCGGTCAATATTTGGGCTTTCCTCCACGTTTCTGACGAATTTTGAAGTGTACGGCCCAAATTTCCGACGTAGCGCCGCGGCGCTGGATTTATAGCGCTGCGATAAAGACTTCAAGTGCTGGGCTTTGGGCGCCGCGGCGCTGGTGATGGCTGGGGTCGAGGGCTGCGGCACTGGTGATGGCGCCGCGGTCTCCAGAGAGCTGCTGTCTTCGCTTACATCTCTCAGCGCCGCGGCGCTGGCAAAGTGGCGCCGTGGCGCTCTTGCATTTTGCTCGTTTTTGCTCCGTTTCAACTCCACTTTGCTCCGTTTTAGCTCCTGCCATTTCTTTTCCCCTGTACATACCATTTGGCCATAGATTACCATGTTTTTATCATTAAGACACTTGAAATTTGGGTTTTTCTCATATCAAATTCTATGCAAAATGGTGACTTATCAAAAACCCATTTTGCGATAAAACAAAGTCATTATAACTAGTTTTGCCGAAATTGAACCATTAGAAGGCTTTTTTGGCTCCGAAGTGACTCTAGCAAAGTTGTTGTGATCCAAAATGAGTATTTAAATATATAATATATTATAATATATCTTAGGGACTCATTTTGAGATGTAACAAACCTTAAAAACTCACTTTTCACTAAATCTAAGTGCTTACAATAAGTTTTACCTAAATCGAGCCTTTAAAGGGCTTTTGTGGCTCTGAAGTGACTCCTGCAAAGTCCTTTTGATTCTATATTATTTGAACATAAATCGTATTAAAACAAGTCTTAGGGACTCGTTTTGAGCTCCAAAAACCTTAAAAAGCCACTACGTGGTAAAACTAAGTCCTTTTGACAAGTTGTGCCTAAATCCAGCCTTTAAAGGGTTTTTTTGGTTCCGAAGTGACTCTAGCATAGTTTTTTTTATCCCAAATGTATATTTTAAAATATAATATAATATAATAAGTCTTAGGGACTCATTTGGAGCTCCACTATTCCTTAGAAACTCGCTTCACGCTAAAACAAGGTCATTATAAGCAGTTTTGCCGAAATTGAGCCTTTAACAGGCTTTTTCGGTTCCAAAGTGACTCAAGTAAACTTTTTTTGATCCGAAATATGTATTTAAACATATAATTTATTATAATAAGTCTTAGGGACTCATTTGGAGCTCCAACAAGTTTTAAAACCTCATTTCGCGCAAAAACTAAGTGTTTATAACCAGTTTTACCAAAATCGAGCCTTTCAAGGGCTTCTTTGGCTCCGAAGTGTGTCTAGCAACGTTGTTTTGATCGTAAATGAGTATTTGAATGTATAATGTATTATAAAAAGTCTTACGAACTCATTTGGAGCTACAAGAAGTGTTAAAACCCATTTCACGATAAAACAAAGTCATTATAACTAGTTTTGCCGAAATTGAACCATTAGAAGGCTTTTTTGGCTCCGAAGTTACTCTAGCAAAGTTGTTGTGATCCAAAATGAGTATTTAAACATATAATATATTATAATATATCTTAGGGACTCATTTTGAGATGTAACAAACCTTAAAAACTCACTTCGCACTAAATCTAAGTGCTTACAATAAGTTTTACCTAAATCGAGCCTTTAAAGGGCTTTTGTGGCTCTGAAGTGACTCCTGCAAAGTCCTTTTGATTCTATATGAGTATTTGAACATAAATTATATTAAAACAAGTCTTAGGGACTCGTTTTGAGCTCCAAAAACCTTAAAAAGCCACTACGTGGTAAAACTAAGTCCTTTTGACAAGTTGTGCCTAAATCGAGCCTTTAAAGGGTTTTTTTTGTTCCGAAGTGACTCTAGCACAGTTTTTTTTATCCCAAATGTATATTTTAAAATATAATATAATATAATAAGTCTTAGGGACTCATTTGGAGCTCCACTATTCCTTAAAGCCTCGCTTCGCCCTAAAACAAGGTAATTATAAGCAGTTTTGCCGAAATTGAGCCTTTAAAGGGCTTTTTTGGTTCCAAAGTGACTCAAGTTAAGTTTTTTTGATCCGAAATATGTATTTAAACATATTATTTATTATAATAAGTCTTAGGGACTCATTTGGAGCTCTAACAAGCTTTAAAACCTCACTTCGCGCAAAAACTAAGTGTTTATAACTAGTTTTACCATAATCGAGCCTTTCAAGGGCTTCTTTGGCTCCGAAGTGTGTCTAGCAACGTTGTTTTGATTGTAAATGAGTATTTGAATGTATAATGTATTATAATAAGTCTTACGAACTCATTTGGAGCTACAAGAAGTGTTAAAACCCATTTCGCGATAAAACAAAGTCATTATAACTAGTTTTGCCGAAATTGAACCATTAAAAGGCTTTTTTGGCTGCGAAGTGACTCTAGCAAAGTTGTTGTGATCCAAAATGTGTATTTAATCATATAATATATTATAATATATCTTAAGGACTCATTTGGAGATGCAACAAACCTTAAAAACTCACTTCGCACTAAATCTGAGTTCTTACAACAAGTTTTACCTAAATGGAGCCTTTAAAGGGCTTTTGTGGTTCTAAAGTGACTCCAGCAAAGTCGTTTTGATTCTATATAAGTATTTGAATAAAAATTGTATTATAATAAGTCATAGGGACTCATTTTGAGCTCCAAAAAGCCTTAGAAAGTCACTACGCGCAAAAACTAAGTCCTTTTGACAAGTTGTGCCTAAATCACGATAAAACAAAGTCATTATAACTAGTTTTGCCGAAATTGAACCATTAAAAGGCTTTTTTGGCTGCGAAGTGACTCTAGCAAAGTTGTTGTGATCCAAAATGTGTATTTAATCATATAATATAATATAATATATCTTAGGGACTCATTTGGAGATGCAACAAACCTTAAAAATTCACTTCGCACTAAATCTAAGTTCTTACAACAAGTTTTACCTAAATGGAGCTTTTAAAGGGCTTTTGTGTTTCTAAAGTGACTCCAGCAAAGTCTTTTTGATTCTATATAAGTATTTGAATATAAATTGTATTATAATAAGTCTTAGGGACTCATTTTGAGCTCCAAAAAGCCTTAGAAAGTCACTACGCGCAAAAACTCACCTCGCGCAAAAACTAAGTCCTTATAAATAGTTTTGCCTAAATCAACCTTTTAAATGGGTTTTTTGGCTCTGAAGTTACTCTAGTAAACTTATTTTGATCCAAAATGAGTACTTGAACAAATAATATATGATAATAAATCGTAGAGACTCGTTTGGAGCTCCAACAAGCCTTATATGGTCACTTCGCGCAAAAACTAAGTCTAAGTAACTAGTTTTGACTAAATCGAGCCTTTAGATTTGTTTTTGGACTCCAAAGTGAATCTAGCGAAGTTGTTTAGGTCCCAAATGTGTAATTTAATATAATATATTATAATAAGTCTTAGGGACTAATTTTGAGCTCCAACAACACTTAAAAACTCACCTCGCGCAAAAACTAAGACCTTATAATTAGTTTGCCTAAATCGAGCCCTAAATTGGGTATTTTGGCTCCGAAGTGACTCTAGCAAAGTTGTTGTGATCCCAAATCAGTATTTGAACATATAATACATTAATATAATTCGTAGGGACTCATTTTAAAATCCAACAACACTTAAAAACTCACCTCGCGCAAAAACTAAGTCCTTATAACTAGTTTGCCTAAATCGAGCCCTAATATGGGTATTTTGGCTCCGAAGTGACTCTAGCAAAGTTATTGTGATCCCAAATCAGTATTTGAACATATAATACATTAATATAATTCGTAGGGACTCATTTTGAGCTCCAACAACACTTAAAAACTCACCTCGCGCAAAAACTAAGTCCTTATAACTAGTTTGCCTAAATCGAGCCCTAATATGGGTATTTTGGCTCCGAAGTGACTCTAGCAAAGTTGTTGTGATCCCAAATCAGTATTTGAACATATAATACATTAATATAATTCGTAGGGACTCATTTTGAGCTCCAACAACACTTAGAAGCTCACCTCGCGCAAAAACTAAGTCCTTATAACTAGTTTGCCTAAATCGAGCCCTAAAATGGGTATTTTGGATCCGAAGTGACTCTAGCAAAGTTGTTGTGATCCCAAATCAGTATTTGAACATATAATACATTAATATAATTCGTAGGGACTCATTTTGAGCTCCAACAACACTTAAAAACTCACCTCGCGCAAAAACTAAGTCCTTATAACTAGTTTGCCTAAATCGAGCCCTAATATGGGTATTTTGGCTCCGAAGTGACTCTAGCAAAGTTGTTGTGATCCCAAATCAGTATTTGAACATATAATACATTAATATAATTCGTAGGGACTCATTTTGAGCTCCAACAACACTTAAAAACTCACCTCGCGCAAAAACTAAGTCCTTATAACTAGTTTGCCTAAATCGAGCCCTAAAATCGGTATTTTGGCTCCGAAGTGACTCTAGCAAAGTTGTTGTGATCCCAAATCAGTATTTGAACATATAATACATTAATATAATTCGTAGGGACTCATTTTGAGCTCCAACAACACTTAAAAACTCACCTCGCGCAAAAACTAAGTCCTTATAACTAGTTTGCCTAAATCGATCCCTAAATTGGGTATTTTGGCTCCGAAGTGACTCTAGCAAAGTTGTTGTGATCCCAAATCAGTATTTGAACATATAATACATTAATATAATTCGTAGGGACTCATTTTGAGCTCCAACAACACTTAAAAACTCACCTCGCGCAAAAACTAAGTCCTTATAACTAGTTTTGCCTAAATCAACCTTTTAAACGGGTTTGTTGGCTCCGAAGTTACTCTAGTAAACTTATTTTGATCCAAAATGAGTACTTGAATAAATAATATATTATAATAAGTCGTAGAGACTCGTTTGGAGCTCCAACAAGCCTTATATGGTCACTTCGCGCAAAAACTAAGTCTAAGTAACTAGTTTTGCCTAAATCGAGCCTTTAGATTTGTTTTTGGGCTCCGAAGTGAATTTAGCGAAGTTGTTTAGGTCCCAAATGTGTAATTTAATATAATATATTATAATAAGTCTTAGGGACTCATTTTGAGCTCCAACAACACTTAAAAACTCACCTCGCGCAAAAACTAAGCCCTTATAACTAGTTTGCCTAAATCGAGCCCTAAATTGGGTATTTTGGCTCCGAAGTGACTCTAGCAAAGTTGTTGTGATCCCAAATCAGTATTTGAACATATAATACATTAATATAATTTGTAGGGACTCATTTTGAGCTCCTACAACACTTAAAACTCACCTCGCGCAAAAACTAAGTCCTTATAACTAGTTTGCCTAAATCGAGCCCTAAATTGGGTATTTTGGCTCCGAAGTGACTCTAGCAAAGTTGTTGTGATCCCAAATCAGTATTTGAACATATAATACATTAATATAATTCGTAGGGACTCATTTTGAGCTCCAACAACACTTGAAAACTCACCTCGCGCAAAAACTAAGTCCTTATAACTAGTTTGCCTAAATCGAGCCCTAAAATGGGTATTTTGGCTCCGAAGTGACTCTAGCAAAGTTGTTGTGATCCCAAATCAGTATTTGAACATATAATACATTAATATAATTCGTAGGGACTCATTTTGAGCTCCAACAACACTTAAAAACTCACCTCGCGCAAAAACTAAGTCCTTATAACTAGTTTGCCTAAATCGAGCCCTAAATTGGGTATTTTGGCTCCGAAGTGACTCTAGCAAAGTTGTTGTGATCCCAAATCAGTATTTGAACATATAATACATTAATATAATTCGTAGGGACTCATTTTGACCTCCAACAACACTAAAAAACTCACCTCGCGCAAAAACTAAGTCCTTATAACTACTTTTGCCTAAATCAACCTTTTAAACGGGTTTTTTGGCTCCGAAGTTACTCTAGTAAACTTATTTTGATCCAAAATGAGTACTTGAACAAATAATATATTATAATAAGTCATAGAGACTCGTTTGGAACTCCAACAAGCCTTATAAGGTCACTTCGCGCAAAAACTAAGTCTATGTAACTAGTTTTGCCTAAATCGAGCCTTTAGATTTGTTTTTGGGCTTCGAAGTGAATCTAGCGAAGTTGTTTGTGTCCCAAATGTGTAATTTAAAATAATATATTATAATAAGTCTTAGGGACTCATTTTGAGCTCCAACAACACTTAAAAACTCACCTCGCGCAAAAACTAAGTCCTTATAACTAGTTTGCCTAAATCGAGCCCTAAATTGGGTATTTTGGCTCCGAAGTGACTCTAGCAAAGTTGTTGTGATCCCAAATCAGTATTTGAACATATAATACATTAATATAATTCGTAGGGACTCATTTTGAGATCCAACAACACTTGAAAACTCACCTCGCGCAAAAACTAAGTCCTTATAACTAGTTTGCCTAAATCGAGCCCTAATATGGGTATTTTGGCTCCGAAGTGACTCTAGCAAAGTTGTTGTGATCCCAAATCAGTATTTGAACATATAATACATTAATATAATTCGTAGGGACTCATTTTGAGCTCCAACAACACTTAAAACTCACCTCGCGCAAAAACTAAGTCCTTATAACTAGTTTGCCTAAATCGAGCCGTAAAATGGGTATTTTGGCTCCGAAGTGACTCTAGCAAAGTTGTTGTGATCCCAAATCAGTATTTGAACATATAATACATTAATATAATTCGTAGGACTCATTTTGAGCTCCAACAACACTTAAAAACTCACCTCGCGCAAAAACTAAGTCCTTATAACTAGTTTGCCTAAATCGAGCCCTAAAATGGGTATTTGGGCTCCGAAGTGACTCTAGCAAAGTTGTTGTGTCCCAAATAGTTATTTAACAATAATACATTAATATAAGTCTTAGGGACTCATTTTGAGCTCCAACAACACTTAAAAACTCACCTCGCGCAAAAACTAAGTCCTTATAACTAGTTTGCCTAAATCGAGCCCTAATATGGGTATTTTGGCTCCGAAGTGACTCTAGCAAAGTTGTTGTGATCCCAAATCAGTATTTGAACATATAATACATTAATATAATTCGTAGGGACTCATTTTGAGCTCCAACAACACTTGAAAACTCACCTCGCGCAAAAACTAAGTCCTTATAACTAGTTTGCCTAAATCGAGCCCTAAATTGGGTATTTTGGCACCGAAGTGACTCTAGCAAAGTTGTTGTGATCCCAAATCAGTATTTGAACATATAATACATTAATATAATTCGTAGGGACTCATTTTGAGCTCCAACAACACTTAAAAACTCACCACGCGCAAAAACTAAGTCCTTATAACTACTTTTGCCTAAATCGACCCTTAAATCGGGTTTTTTGGCTCCGAAGTGACTCTAGCAAAGTTGTTGTGATCCCAAATATGTATTTGAACAAATAATACATTAATATAATTCGTAGGGACTCATTTTGAGCTCCAACAACACTTAAAAGCTCACCTCGCGCAAAAACTAAGTCCTTATAACTAGTTTGCCTAAATCGAGCCCTAAAATGGTATTTTGGCTCCGAAGTGACTCTAGCAAAGTTGTTGTGATCCCAAATCAGTATTTGAACATATAATACATTAATATAATTCTTAGGGACTCATTTTGAGCTCCAACAACACTTAAAAAGCTCACCTCGCGCAAAAACTAAGTCCTTATAACTAGTTTGCCTAAATCGATCCCTAAATTGGGTATTTTGGCTCCGAAGTGACTCTAGCAAAGTTGTTGTGATCCCAAATCAGTATTTGAACATATAATACATTAATATAATTCGTAGGGACTCATTTTGAGCTCCAACAACACTTAAAAACTCACCTCGCGCAAAAACTAAGTCCTTATAACTAGTTTGCCTAAATCGAGCCCTAAATGGGTATTTTGGCTCCGAAGTGACTCTAGCAAAGTTGTTGTGATCCCAAATCAGTATTTGAACATATAATACATTAATATAATTCGTAGGGACTCATTTTGAGCTCCAACAACACTTAAAAACTCACCTCGCGCAAAAACTAAGTCCTTATAACTAGTTTGCCTAAATCGAGCCCTAAAATGGGTATTTTGGCTCCGAAGTGACTCTAGCAAAGTTGTTGTGATCCCAAATCAGTATTTGAACATATAATACATTAATATAATTCGTAGGGACTCATTTTGAGCTCCAACAACACTTAGAAGCTCACCTCGCGCAAAAACTAAGTCCTTATAACAAGTTTGCCTAAATCGATCCCTAAATTGGGTATTTTGGCTCCGAAGTGACTCTAGCAAAGTTGTTGTGATCCCAAATCAGTATTTGAACATATAATACATTAATATAATTCGTAGGGACTCATTTTGAGCTCCAACAACACTTAAAAACTCACCTCGCGCAAAAACTAAGTCCTTATAACTAGTTTGCCTAAATCGAGCCCTAAATTGGGTATTTTGGCTCCGAAGTGACTCTAGCAAAGTTGTTGTGATCCCAAATCAGTATTTGAACATATAATACATTAATATAATTCGTAGGGACTCATTTTGAGCTCCAACAACACTTAAAAACTCACCTCGCGCAAAAACTAAGTCCTTATAACTAGTTTGCCTAAATCGAGCCCTAAATTGGGTATTTTGGCTCCGAAGTGACTCTAGCAAAGTTGTTGTGATCCCAAATCAGTATTTGAACATATAATACATTAATATAATTCGTAGGGACTCATTTTGAGCTCCAACAACACTTAAAAACTCACCTCGCGCAAAAACTAAGTCCTTATAACTAGTTTGCCTAAATCGAGCCCTAAATGGGTATTTTGGCTCCGAAGTGACTCTAGCAAAGTTGTTGTGATCCCAAATCAGTATTTGAACATATAATACATTAATATAATTCGTAGGGACTCATTTTGAGCTCCAACAACACTTAAAAACTCACCTCGCGCAAAAACTAAGTCCTTATAACTAGTTTGCCTAAATCGAGCCCTAAATTGGGTATTTTGGCTCCGAAGTGACTCTAGCAAAGTTGTTGTGATCCCAAATCAGTATTTGAACATATAATACATTAATATAATTCGTAGGGACTCATTTTGAGCTCCAACAACACTTAAAAACTCACCTCGCGCAAAAACTAAGTCCTTATAACTAGTTTGCCTAAATCGAGCCCTAAATTGGGTATTTTGGCTCCGAAGTGACTCTAGCAAAGTTGTTGTGATCCCAAATCAGTATTTGAACATATAATACATTAATATAATTCGTAGGGACTCATTTTGAGCTCCAACAACACTTAAAAACTCACCTCGCGCAAAAACTAAGTCCTTATAACTAGTTTGCCTAAATCGAGCCCTAAATTGGGTATTTTGGCTCCGAAGTGACTCTAGCAAAGTTGTTGTGATCCCAAATCAGTATTTGAACATATAATACATTAATATAATTCGTAGGGACTCATTTTGAGCTCCAACAACACTTAAAAACTCACCTCGCGCAAAAACTAAGTCCTTATAACTAGTTTGCCTAAATCGAGCCCTAAAATGGGTATTTTGGCTCCGAAGTGACTCTAGCAAAGTTGTTGTGATCCCAAATCAGTATTTGAACATATAATACATTAATATAATTCGTAGGGACTCATTTTGAGCTCCAACAACACTTAAAAGCTCACCTCGCGCAAAAACTAAGTCCTTATAACTAGTTTGCCTAAATCGAGCCCTAAATTGGGTATTTTGGCTCCGAAGTGACTCTAGCAAAGTTGTTGTGATCCCAAATCAGTATTTGAACATATAATACATTAATATAATTCGTAGGGACTCATTTTGAGCTCCAACAACACTTAAAAACTCACCTCGCGCAAAAACTAAGTCCTTATAACTAGTTTGCCTAAATCGAATGGGTATTTTGGCTCCGAAGTGACTCTAGCAAAGTTGTTGTGATCCCAAATCAGTATTTGAACATATAATACATTAATATAATTCGTAGGGACTCATTTTGAGCTCCAACAACACTTAAAAACTCACCTCGCGCAAAAACTAAGTCCTTATAACTAGTTTGCCTAAATCGAGCCCTAAATTGGGTATTTTGGCTCCGAAGTGACTCTAGCAAAGTTGTTGTGATCCCAAATCAGTATTTGAACATATAATACATTAATATAATTCGTAGGGACTCATTTTGAGCTCCAACAACACTTAGAAGCTCACCTCGCGCAAAAACTAAGTCCTTATAACAAGTTTGCCTAAATCGATCCCTAAATTGGGTATTTTGGCTCCGAAGTGACTCTAGCAAAGTTGTTGTGATCCCAAATCAGTATTTGAACATATAATACATTAATATAATTCGTAGGGACTCATTTTGAGCTCCAACAACACTTAAAAACTCACCTCGCGCAAAAACTAAGTCCTTATAACTAGTTTGCCTAAATCGAGCCCTAAATTGGGTATTTTGGCTCCGAAGTGACTCTAGCAAAGTTGTTGTGATCCCAAATCAGTATTTGAACATATAATACATTAATATAATTCGTAGGGACTCATTTTGAGCTCCAACAACACTTAAAAACTCACCTCGCGCAAAAACTAAGTCCTTATAACTAGTTTGCCTAAATCGAGCCCTAAATTGGTATTTTGGCTCCGAAGTGACTCTAGCAAAGTTGTTGTGATCCCAAATCAGTATTTGAACATATAATACATTAATATAATTCGTAGGGACTCATTTTGAGCTCCAACAACACTTAAAAACTCACCTCGCGCAAAAACTAAGTCCTTATAACTAGTTTGCCTAAATCGAGCCCTAAATTGGGTATTTTGGCTCCGAAGTGACTCTAGCAAAGTTGTTGTGATCCCAAATCAGTATTTGAACATATAATACATTAATATAATTCGTAGGGACTCATTTTGAGCTCCAACAACACTTAAAACTCACCTCGCGCAAAAACTAAGTCCTTATAACTAGTTTGCCTAAATCGAGCCCTAAATTGGGTATTTTGGCTCCGAAGTGACTCTAGCAAAGTTGTTGTGATCCCAAATCAGTATTTGAACATATAATACATTAATATAATTCGTAGGGACTCATTTTGAGCTCCAACAACACTTAAAAACTCACCTCGCGCAAAAACTAAGTCCTTATAACTAGTTTGCCTAAATCGAGCCCTAAATTGGGTATTTTGGCTCCGAAGTGACTCTAGCAAAGTTGTTGTGATCCCAAATCAGTATTTGAACATATAATACATTAATATAATTCGTAGGGACTCATTTTGAGCTCCAACAACACTTAAAACTCACCTCGCGCAAAAACTAAGTCCTTATAACTAGTTTGCCTAAATCGAGCCCTAAATTGGGTATTTTGGCTCCGAAGTGACTCTAGCAAAGTTGTTGTGATCCCAAATCAGTATTTGAACATATAATACATTAATATAATTCGTAGGGACTCATTTTGAGCTCCAACAACACTTAAAACTCACCTCGCGCAAAAACTAAGTCCTTATAACTAGTTTGCCTAAATCGAGCCCTAAATTGGGTATTTTGGCTCCGAAGTGACTCTAGCAAAGTTGTTGTGATCCCAAATCAGTATTTGAACATATAATACATTAATATAATTCGTAGGGACTCATTTTGAGCTCCAACAACACTTAAAAGCTCACCTCGCGCAAAAACTAAGTCCTTATAACTAGTTTGCCTAAATCGAGCCCTAAATTGGGTATTTTGGCTCCGAAGTGACTCTAGCAAAGTTGTTGTGATCCCAAATCAGTATTTGAACATATAATACATTAATATAATTCGTAGGGACTCATTTTGAGCTCCAACAACACTTAAAAACTCACCTCGCGCAAAAACTAAGTCCTTATAACTAGTTTGCCTAAATCGAGCCCTAAATTGGGTATTTTGGCTCCGAAGTGACTCTAGCAAAGTTGTTGTGATCCCAAATCAGTATTTGAACATATAATACATTAATATAATTCGTAGGGACTCATTTTGAGCTCCAACAACACTTAGAAACTCACCTCGCGCAAAAACTAAGTCCTTATAACTAGTTTGCCTAAATCGAGCCCTAAATTGGGTATTTTGGCTCCGAAGTGACTCTAGCAAAGTTGTTGTGATCCCAAATCAGTATTTGAACATATAATACATTAATATAATTCGTAGGGACTCATTTTGAGCTCCAACAACACTTAGAAGCTCACCTCGCGCAAAAACTAAGTCCTTATAACAAGTTTGCCTAAATCGATCCCTAAATTGGGTATTTTGGCTCCGAAGTGACTCTAGCAAAGTTGTTGTGATCCCAAATCAGTATTTGAACATATAATACATTAATATAATTCGTAGGGACTCATTTTGAGCTCCAACAACACTTAAAACTCACCTCGCGCAAAAACTAAGTCCTTATAACTAGTTTGCCTAAATCGAGCCCTAAATTGGGTATTTTGGCTCCGAAGTGACTCTAGCAAAGTTGTTGTGATCCCAAATCAGTATTTGAACATATAATACATTAATATAATTCGTAGCGGACTCATTTTGAGCTCCAACAACACTTAAAACTCACCTCGCGCAAAAACTAAGTCTTATAACTAGTTTGCCTAAATCGAGCCCTAAATTGGGTATTTTGGCTCCGAAGTGACTCTAGCAAAGTTGTTGTGATCCCAAATCAGTATTTGAACATAAATACATTATATAATTCGTAGGGACTCATTTTGAGCTCCAACAACACTTAGAAACTCACCTCGCGCAAAAACTAAGTCCTTATAACTAGTTTGCCTAAATCGTGCCCTAAATTGGGTATTTTGGCTCCGAAGTGACTCTAGCAAAGTTGTTGTGATCCCAAATCAGTATTTGAACATATAATACATTAATATAATTCGTAGGGACTCATTTTGAGCTCCAACAACACTTAAAAACTCACCTCGCGCAAAAACTAAGTCCTTATAACTAGTTTGCCTAAATCGAGCCCTAAATTGGGTATTTTGGCTCCGAAGTGACTCTAGCAAAGTTGTTGTGATCCCAAATCAGTATTTGAACATATAATACATTAATATAATTCGTAGGACTCATTTTGAGCTCCAACAACACTTAAAAACTCACCTCGCGCAAAAACTAAGTCCTTATAACTAGTTTGCCTAAATCGAGCCCTAAATTGGGTATTTTGGCTCCGAAGTGACTCTAGCAAAGTTGTTGTGATCCCAAATCAGTATTTGAACATATAATACATTAATATAATTCGTAGGGACTCATTTTGAGCTCCAACAACACTTAAAACTCACCTCGCGCAAAAACTAAGTCCTTATAACTAGTTTGCCTAAATCGAGCCCTAAATTGGGTATTTTGGCTCCGAAGTGACTCTAGCAAAGTTGTTGTGATCCCAAATCAGTATTTGAACATATAATACATTAATATAATTCGTAGGGACTCATTTGAGCTCCAACAACACTTAGAAGCTCACCTCGCGCAAAAACTAAGTCCTTATAACTAGTTTGCCTAAATCGATCCCTAAATTGGGTATTTTGGCTCCGAAGTGACTCTAGCAAAGTTGTTGTGATCCCAAATCAGTATTTGAACATATAATACATTAATATAATTCGTAGGGACTCATTTTGAGCTCCAACAACACTTAAAATCTCACCTCGCGCAAAACTAAGTCCTTATAACTAGTTTGCCTAAATCGAGCCCTAAATTGGGTATTTTGGCTCCGAAGTGACTCTAGCAAAGTTGTTGTGATCCCAAATCAGTATTTGAACATATAATACATTAATATAATTCGTAGGGACTCATTTTGAGCTCCAACAACACTTAAAAACTCACCTCGCGCAAAAACTAAGTCCTTATAACTAGTTTGCCTAAATCGATCCCTAAATTGGGTATTTTGGCTCCGAAGTGACTCTAGCAAAGTTGTTGTGATCCCAAATCAGTATTTGAACATATAATACATTAATATAATTCGTAGGGACTCATTTTGAGCTCCAACAACACTTAGAAACTCACCTCGCGCAAAAACTAAGTCCTTATAACTAGTTTGCCTAAATCGAGCCCTAAATTGGGTATTTTGGCTCCGAAGTGACTCTAGCAAAGTTGTTGTGATCCAAATCAGTATTGAACATATAATACATTAATCTAATTCGTAGGGAACTCATTTGAGCTCCAACAACACTTAGAAGCTCACCTCGCGCAAAAACTAAGTCCTTATAACAAGTTTGCCTAAATCGATCCCTAAATTGGTATTTTGGCTCCGAAGTGACTCTAGCAAAGTTGTTGTGATCCCAAATCAGTATTTGACATATAATACATTAATATAATTCGTAGGGACTCATTTTGAGCTCCCAACAACACTTAAAGCTCACCCTCGCGCAAAAACTAAGTCCTTAAAACAAGTTTGCCTAAATCGAGCCCTAAATTGGGTATTTCGCTCCGAAGTGACTCTAGCTAAAGTTGTTGTGATCCCAGTTCAGTATTTGACATATAATACATTAATATAATTCGTAGGACTCATTTTGACTCCAACAACACTAAAAAACTCACCTCGAGCAAAAACTAAGTCCTATGTACTAGTTTGCTCTAAATCGAGCCTTTAGATTGGGTTTTGTGCTCCGAAGTGAATCTAGCGAAGTTGTTTGTGTCCAGATGATCATATTGACATATAATACATGATTATATAAGTCGTAGGGACTCATTTTGAGCTCCAACAACACTTTTAGAAACTCACCTCGCGCAGAAAATAAGTCCTTATAACTGTTTGCCTAAATCGAGCCCTAAATGGGTATTTTGGCTCCGATGTGACCTTCGAGCAAAGTTGTTGTGATCCCAAAATCAGTATTTGAACATATAATACATTGACTATACTTCGTAGGCGACTCATTTTGAGCTCCAACAACACTTAGAAGACTCACCTCGCACAAAAACTAGTCCTTATAATTAGTTGCTAAATCGAGCGGCTAAATTGGGTATTTCGGCTCCGGAAGTGACTCGAGCAAAGTTGTTGTGATCCCAAATCAGTATTTGAACATATAATACATTAATATAATTCGTAGGGACTCATTTTGAGCTCCAACAACACTTAGAAGCTCACCTCGCGCAAAAACTAAGTCCTTATAACAAGTTTGCCTAAATCGAGCCCTAAAATGGGTATTTTGGCTCCGAAGTGACTCTAGCAAATTGTTGTGATCCCAAATCAGTATTTGAACATATAATACATTAATATAATTCGTAGGGACTCATTTTGAGCTCCAACAACACTTAAAAACTCACCTCGCGCAAAAACTAAGTCCTTATAACTAGTTTGCCTAAATCGAGCCCTAAATTGGGTATTTTGGCTCCGAAGTGACTCTAGCAAAGTTGTTGTGATCCCAAATCAGTATTGAACATATAATACATTAATATAATTCGTAGGGGACTCATTTTGAGCTCCAACAACACTTAGAAGCTCACCTCGCGCAAAAACTAAGTCCTTATAACAAGTTTGCCTAAATCGATCCCTAAATTGGGTATTTTGGCTCAGTGACTCTAGCAAAGTTATTGTGATCCCAAATCAGTATTTCAACATATAATACATTAATATAATTCGTAGGGACTCATTTTGAGCTCCGATGACACTTAGAAGCTCACCTCGCGCAAAAACTAAGTCCTTATAACTAGTTTACCTAAATAGAGTCCCTAAATTGGGTATTTTGGCTCAAAGTGACTCTAGCAAAGTTATTTGTGATCCCAAATCAGTATTTGAACATATAATACATTCATATAATAATCGTAGGGACTCATTTTGAGCTCAACAACACTTAAAAACTCACCTCGCGCAAAAACTAAGTCCTTATAACTAGTTTGCCTAAATCGAGCCCTAAAATGGGTATTTTGGCTCCAGTGACTCTAGCAAAGTTATTTGTGATGCCAAATCAGTGTTGAACATATAATACATTAATATAATTAGTAGGGACTCATTTTGAGCTCCAATAACACTTAAAAACTCACCTCGCACAAAAACTAAGTCTTTATAACTAGTTTGCCTAAATCGATCCCTAAATTGGGTATTTTGGCTCCGAAGTGACTCTAGCAAAGTTGTGTGTGATCCCAAATCAGTATTTGAAATATAATACATTAATATAATTCGTAGGGACTCATTTTGAGCTACAACAACACTTAAAAACTCACCTCGGGCAAAAACTAAGTCCTTATAACTAGTTTGCCTAAATCGAGCCCTAATATGCGTATTTTGGCTGTGACTCTGCAGTGACTCTATAAAGTTGACAAAGGTTTCAGTATTTGAACATATAATGCATCAATAATTCGTAAGGACTCATT